>JAQIXJ010001849.1:0-18294 GCA_034700185.1 Phthiracarus laevigatus | reverse complement strand
AATTATTTATCAATCAGTGATTGTTTTCGATTGCAATGCGTTAACAAACAATTCTATCATTTAATGCCATTTAATAATCAAACTAAACTTATATTAGTTGATTACTATCCTATTGAGCCATATATTTGGATTGAACAGTTATGCAGATTAACAGTAAATAGTAAATATTGTGTTGATGATCATTTATTAGAATACGTGTTAAATAAATGTTGTAATATTAAAGTTATCATTTTTACTTATGATTTAATAATAACAGACGAAACACTTAATTTAATCAGTAATAATTGCAAACGTTAATGAAGCTAAATTAAATGAATAACTAATGAAAATTGTAAACATAAAATAATACAGATAAAATCAAATATGCGGTTTCCTATAATACATTGACAAGTAGCATTCATGTATTGTTTCGATAATTAATTTATATTCTTTTATTATTATAAATTAAAATGTATTAGAAATGAAATATTACACTGAAAATGGAAAATTCAGCTCTATAAATCATTTATATTATAACTGTTTTATATTCAACTATAATTTATACAATAAACTCCACTAAAATAAGATAGTACGGCGAATTGCGTCACATGCCACTACAATCCGTTTCTAAAAGTTATTACAATTATAATCCTCATATGTTTTGGCTACAGAGTTGCGGCTCAATTTAATTTAAACTACCTTTTTAGAGCGATAAGTATGCAATGCCATTGAAAATTATACCCAATCTTTATTTTGATTATACTTAAGATGTTTTTGGATTTTTGAGTTTGAGTTTTGCCATTTGAGATTAACCTATTAATTATTAGTAGAATTGCAAAAAAAATTGGAATAGCTAACATTTTAACCAAACAATGGCCAATTTATTAGTTATTTTTTATTTTGACCATTTATTACGCAATTTTGACAAATTTTGAATAAATTTTGATAACTCAAACCTTAAAGTTTTTTTTAAAAATATATAAAGTATAATGCACAGGAGAAGTAAATAGATATAATATAGAAGACATGGTCACATTAACTAAACACACAAATTTATGTATCTGCTTCTGGCATAGTCGTAAAATAAATAATTTTAATTTTGCAAGCCATTACAAAAGTAATTACAGAAACTAAAAGATAACTGAACTTAAGCTTTTGGACTAAAACTTTTCTGTTTGCACCAACTTTATTCCTCAATTGTTTAAACTAACGGAATTCCTCAATTCCTCTGTTTTTATTTCTTTATGTAGTTAAGTAGTAACATAAGTATGCCTTTAATTTGAATTTAAATCTATTGTTGGCTAACATTATTGGTTTCTGTTTTTAAATGAACAAAATTTTAATTTAATGTTGTTTTGATAAGTATTTTTATGTTTTAAAAAAAGTGTACACATGGAAGTGTTTAAGATATTTTCATTCATTCTATTTCAAACTGTCGACAAGTTTATCTCAAAAAGTTCTTATAAACAATAAGGCGTTTGTCAAAACATTTTAATTTTATTTTAAATAAACACGAAACCAAACTTAATTCGAAATTTGCCCCGATATTAACCATTTCTTATTTTGTGCGAGCTATGAACTAGTGATTGAAAATTTTTAAATTTTCAAATCCACTAACGTTATATTACCGGTCCCAAGAATAGTGTTAACGTTCCATTAACGGTAAAAAATTTAAATGGTTAGCATTAACGTTCCATTACCGTTACCTTTTTTCGATTCCACTCATTAACGTTTTACTAATAAAAATCTAATAGTTTCGATTATATCAAATTTCAAACTTTATTCACTATTATTTTATATAAATAAGTTGCTTAAAAATAATTCATTATTTGAGGCATTAAGTCCAGTTAAAATAATATTCATTTAAAATAAAAATCAAAAACTGATTTAATTTATGAAAATTTTAAGACACAGATTATATGCGGAAAATGTAGATAAATTGTAAATAATAGAGTAATTTTAAGTTGTAAAATACTTTTAAAAATTAACTGACAATACTTATTGTTTTTTTTGGAAATCTGACTAAAAACTCATTAACGTTCCATTAACGGTCACAAAAAATTGCTTAACGGACGATACAACTTTTTTTAATCCACTAACGTTCCATTACCTGTGCTCTTTTCAAATTTCATTAACGTTCCACGTTGATAAAGCTAAATTTTCAATCACTACTATACATTCAAATGAACGCATTGAATACTACTTTGATCGATGTTTTGCTACAAATTCTATTATTTGCAACATAATCGATACAGTTAGTCGTTATTATATAAGAGATGAAGGATTCACGAGATTTTTGCTGATTGTTTTAAGCATCAGTTGAAATCATTTGATGTGCTGATTGATAACGATTTATGATTGGATTTAATGAAACATTGGACAAAATTTGAAAATCTTGATTATCTTTGTTGCAATTTTAAAGGAAGTGATAATGAAAACTGCAATGAATTATTAAAATTAATTGGTTTGGAATGTTTGCGATTAAAAGTATTAAAGATTGAACATTTAAGAATGCCATTGAGTGATGTATTTATTGACGGATTTTTTTCAATTCAAAAATTTATTCTAAAAAATTCGAAACACATCGATAATTTCAATTTTTGGAAAAAAGTATTCGTTTAACGCATTTTAAATTAAATATTTATTTATGTAAAATTAACGTTAGTAATTTTGAAAACATTCACTTATATTTACCACGACTAAAGTCCATTGATATTGTAATGAATGGGTATTCTGTCGGGTTACAATATGATTTCCTTTTAGTTAAGCACGTTTTCTCCATTAATGTTATTCCTAACAAAACTCGTTAACCACGTAAAGCAAACATAACCATCCAAGTCGTAAGTGTTTTATTGTCAATCGAACCACGATTGTAAACGAACATCTTACCCACATCCGCTCATATTCCTTACAATTGTCCACTAACCGATAAGTACACTCCTCTCGAGTGTTAACCAAATTCTGTTGCAAACAGGCTATATAAACGCTCACTCCACAGAAATCGTGGCCTTTTTCTTAACACACACTTTAGTATAAGTTTGATTTGTTCACATTATTATATAATTGTATTTAACATTATTATATTGAATTAATAAACATTTAATTATTAAAGTTTTGCAATAATTTATTGAGTATACCCGTGATTGTAGTGCGTTGTTATTGCGTGTTCCACTGTGTGTGAAGGAACGGAAAGAGTTAAACTCAGGGAACGCGTTTCCAGCGTTTCACTATTAAGCTAAATAGACACTATATTATCAAATATTTTTATTGAATAAGCTGTTGATTAGCATTGATAGTACCGAATTCAAAACAATATATTGAAATAGGATAGAACGTTGATTTTAGTTGCTTACAGATAACTGATTTTTTGCATGATTTATTTTTGTATGTAAATGTTAAATTTTTAATAAAGATTACCTTTCAAAACAATATAAAAAGTAACCAAATGTTTGATAAAGTAGGATACAATTTATTATCTAAAAATTAATATTGTTTTATTATTAACTTAAAAATATTTTTGAACTAAAATTAAATTTTTAGAATCGAGCACTAAAAAATTAAAAAATAATAAATTTTTTCGTGGATCAATAAAGTCATAAAACATGAAAAACGCGAACATAAGAAAAGCGTAATGATTTAAAATAATATAATCAATCAGAAAAAAATAAACTCGTATAATATTTTAATCTTTCTAAAGTACTTTTCTTTGTTTTATCCTTTTTTCTGTCGTTTTTTCGTCGGAATTTTTAAATTTAAAATTTGAATAATTTATTCAAATAGATGACTACTAATCTTTGCTTTTATCGCTATTTATATTACGACGAATACTTGGTTTACTTTTTTTCTCGATCCCTAAGATTTCTCAAACTTTTTAGTCAAATCAACTCTTGTTTTCTTCTTTCTTTCATTGTGGAAACAAATGGATAAAAAAGAATGTCAAATACAAATGCTAATGCAATGTAAGCGAAAAAAATATTTCTTTGCTAGAAATAACATTTTAAAAGTAGTTTTTGTTTTTTTAAAACCCCATTTGAAAAACTATAAATTGGTTTTTCACAGTTTAAGTTATTCTCCGAGAAAAACCAACAATACTAGAAATCATTAAGAAAACTACAATCTTTAATAAAGCGGACGCAGTGTGACATTATTAGAACACAAGTAGTGGTGTATAAATAAAAAATAAAACAACGGCTAAAAGCTCACGAAATCCATTACAACAAACTTTTGCCTGAGATAACGCAATCAAAAAACAAAAACATGTGTCCGAAACTGGAAAAACTAAAGGAAATAAAGTACAATGAAAAAGCGTTGTCAAAATCTGGTTAATAAAAACCTAATGTAAAACAACTCTTAAATATGTCTTTTTTGGTTTTCGTTTTTTTGAGGTACACTTAAACTGTGATTGCGTTTTAGTTATAATTAATGGTATAAAACTGTTTTGATACACGCACAGTCACAGACACACACAGCGGAATAATATTGTCTATGATTTTTCGCAATGTAGTCAATCAATGAGAATAAATCATTCTACCAAATGTCAGATACAGTAATACAAACATCAAATAGCAATTGGCGTACAATTGCTATACAACACTACACTCATTAATGACTCGCGAAGTTAAATTCGATATTAAAGACAGCATCAGTATACCAAGTAATAGCCTATATGAAGGGGATTGAATTCGCTTTGGGACAGAAGTTTGATTTATTTTAGGAATAAGGTTGAGCTTATGGTCGCACAAATTGTTTGCCAAAAATAAATGTAACATTAGGTAAAAAAACTAAAAACGAGAATTTAAATGATTTGTCGACAACATTAGAATAAGCATTAGTTATCGAAACTGAAGAATGGGTATATCAGTTATTTTTTATTTCGATTTATGATAGTTGGTATTCCGATTTTCACCTGAATTGACGTTAATGCAAATAAAGCGTCGGTATTGTGCGAGAGTCAGCAGTAATTTTAATATGGATTTCAACAACTTCATCATATAATGCGCATTCGAGATGAGATAATCTAATGAAGCGGTGGCACTCAAAAATCGTTGATAAAAAATAAAAATTATGATTAGAATTTTTGATTAAATAGTTTTTTTCGTGCAGGCATTAATCGTAAATTTATTATTCTATATTTTTATAATGAAATTTTTTTCCCATGAAAATGTAAATCTAACAAAAAATTATAATAGAATAAAAAATTTTTCGTTATTAAGTTATTTAAATTTAAGCGTTTTTTCACCACATGTTCAGCAAACTTCCTTCAACTCATACTTTTTTATGCATTAATAATTTTTATAATAGATATCCGAATAATAAGCAAATTTCATTCAAATTTAATGTTACATTAGTTAATACCCGAACATATTATTATGGGATGTAACCTTTTATTATCCAGTCATTAATTTGAAACAAGATTTTTGAAAATACAAACAAATAAGTTAATCGAAATATATCACTGTAATGCCATTAAGCAAACTAATCATTTATACGGATCATCACACTAATTAGTATTAATAATTTTCTTTAAACAGTTGGTGAGTTCGTTAGCCATCAATTTTGTACAAATTGTTTAATTGACCAACAAGTCTGATATAAATTCAATGAAATATTTGTTGATATGATTTCAAACATCAGATATATATCTATTTTTCGTTTGATAATATCTAAAATTGAAATTTTCATTCTTATAAACACGAATTTTTGTAAATTATTCGTAAACTTATCAGCAATGTTATTAAACTTGTCAGTCATGTTTCAAGTAATTAAAATGAACACAAAGATAGTGACGATATGGGTATTGCATTGTTAGTTTAGTACAAAAATTTTATGTTCATGCCCAATAAAATATTTATTATTTGATATCTTATAAGCAACAATAAAAGCTGAAAAGTAAATTTAATATTTATTATAAATAAAAAAATTACTTGGAATCACATTCAATGTAATAAATGTTTAAAATATTTATTGTACTATAAAAATAATTTGTTACCTATAGTTTAATGGCAAAAGTAAAACATTTTTTGAATAAATGCTGCAGCTTAAAGTGTTATTACTCAAGTTTTATTTATTGCATAATCGCTTTCATAAACTTAAAAATTTTATCCTTAAAATCGAAAAAAAATGAATTTCCATTTCATAAAACCATTTATCCTCCTATTTATGTTAAATATTGATTTAATAATACTAGTGGTTTGTCTGCATTTACAGGATAAACTTCTTGAGTACTTAGAAGTAGACGTTGAACTTGATATTCTTTTCTGAGATTCTTTGAAATGCAGATAATGTATAATATAATCATATATTGAGTTAAAAATAACAACTCTGATAATAATTATAATTTAAAATTTTTTGTACACGCAGTTAAACAAACATATTGAAATTTCTTGTTTGTAACAATATTTTTTCAATTTATAGCATATCTTATATCTGCTTAACAAAATATTGTCATCCAACACTATTGTAACTGTAGTATTCACTGAATTATTGCAATCGTTTTTGCTTTAATAATAATATATCGAACAATTGTTTAAAAAAATTATTAGCGAATCGTTTTATAGGACGTATCTAACAAGTTTATCCTCATTTTAATTATATGTATTGCAATGAACTAAAATTTTTATGTAACGATCGGATTAATGTAGGGAGCTAAACCTATCCAGTTAAATGGTTTAATATTTTTATTTGTTAAGTAAATACTCCTAAAATCAAATCAAATCATTGGGCATGCGTTAAACATTACTACCAAAAAGTTGGACACATCTAAGATATATATAATCATTCTCATATATGTTAATCAAACTTGAATCGATATTTTTGTCAGAAATGTATTAACTGTCAGTGTTTTGGAAGAAAATATCTTAAAAACCTTTGAAAGTTATCTGTTAAGCTAATTTGATTTATTTTAGTTTTCTTGTCTAATTATTGAATCTATAGTTAAACGCATTATCTTTATTATAACAAATAGCAAACGATAAAAATACTTTCGAAACCGAGCTTTATAAACTGATGATTAATAGTTATTATGGTAAAACGGTTGAAAATATGAGAGCTCATTTAAACATGAAAATGGCACTCAATGAAAGACAAGCTAAATTCTGGTTAAAAAAACCTGAATTTGAAACATTCAATATTATAGATGAAAATAAAACAATTTTTAAGCTTATAAAGACTAAAATTGTCATGAATAAACCAGTGTATGTCGGTATGGTTGTATTGGAATACGAAAAGTATATAATGTATACTTATCATTATAAAATATTCAAGAAGTTTTACAAAAATAATATTGAATTATGTTACACTGGTATTAATTAAAATTAAATAACATTATTTATTAAAATCAATTTCTTTTTAGATTCATTGATTTATAATATTAATACAGAAGATATTTTTAAGGATCTACAAAACCCAAAATTGAATAAATACTTTGATTTTTCAAACTATCAAAATTCACATCCTTTATATAATGATAAGAACAAAAAGTCTATTGGTCTAATCAAAGATGAAACTGCTGGAAAACCAATACAAGAATTAGTTGCATTAAAAAGTAAAATGTATTCAATAGTATTAGAAAACGAAAACAAAAAGACAGCAAAAGGATTGTTCAAAGTTGGGTCTTTTTAATTTACTTTCATCCAAAGCAATAATTCCTTCAAAAAAATGCAATCTCGCAGCTGGATTTGATTTGTATAGTGCAGAATTTGGGTTACTTCATAAAAATCAATTAATTAAAATAAAAACAGATTTATCGATTCAACTTCCTGATAGAATTTATGGGAGAATTGCAAAGATCAGGTCTTATAATCAATCATGGAATAGGAGTTAAGGGTGGTGTTATTGATGGAGACTATAGAGGAAATATTACTGTTTGTTTATTTAACTACAGTAATACTGATTTCATGATACAACCTGGAATGAGAATCGCTCAACTTATCTTTGAAAAATATTTGCCATATGTTTTATTCTGTAATTCGAAACTTTCTAATACTAATCGTGGATGTGATGGTTTTGGTTCAACAGGGATATAATCAATTTTACAAATTATTTAAATTTTGGTTTTTAATTATTGGATTAACAATATTTACATTTAATTATTAAAAACATATTTTATTATATAGAACTCTTAATAATTGTTCATTATATACTAAAGTCTTTGAGAATAATCTTATAAAATCTTCAATAGAATATTGTTTGTTTTTATAAGCTATAAATAAAATACAAAATTTACCACATGTTTAAGATGTGTTACTTTGAATTTGTTCAGAAGAATAAGTGCACTTTTTCCCAAACTTTTTAATAAATTTTAGTATATATTTATGTACTGGAGGATTACCAAAAGAATCAAAAAAGTAAATGTATCCATTTTTATTAACAAATAATACTACCCAATGTTGACCAGGTAAATATGACGGATCAGTGTTCACAACTAAGCAACATGGAGTTATAAAGCTATTAGGTTAATTATCTTGTGAATAGACACCACAATAGTATTTACTTAGTAAAGGATTATGTCTAATCACGTTGTGAATTTCTCTTGTGTTCATCTTTAGTAATCTATTGAGACTTTTCTATTATTATCAATTTCAATATTATTTTCAAAGACACCATAGCATAAAACTTTTAAAGGAGAAGCTAAGAAATTTTTGAAATGAAGTTCAAATCTTAAATAACCTTCTTTCGGAATGTTAATAAAATTTTCAACAGTAGTTATTTCCTGATTTGAATTGAAATTAAAAGCTTAAAATTGCAGCCTTCTTTATAATTTTGAAATGAAGTTTTAAATTGCGGCTGTCTAGAAGACTGACCAATATTGGAATAAAATTCAACAAGTTCTCTAGCCTACATATCATTTTCATAATCAGGTGTATATGGAATTGCAGGATACATAGTTTAATCCAAAGTTTTTGAAAGATAATGGATTCTTTGTATACGATCCGAGCTGAGAATCGTTTTATTTTTTATTGGTATGATCCAACCATATTTAGACAAAACATCGATTGTCATTAAAAGATATTTAATCCCATTATTAAAGTTTGCGATATTTTTCATATCACTAAATCACTAAATCACTTTGCCACCAATGGTCAATATACCTTGAAAACATAGGATTTCTCTTAAATCTTCTCTTCATTTGTTTATGGGACGTATAGGACTCTTGGTTTTTTAACCATTCTTTTACATCTTATCTTTAAATACTAGGGTCGGCTTTGTTGGCTTTTATAAATATCTTTTTTTCTGAACTATATGAGTCTGGATTTTTAACGTCGTAGTATATACTTTTTAATAAATTATTGTATTTTTTTAATATGGGTGCCATGTGATATCTTCTTTTGCTTATGAATCACTATTTTTATACGTTTTAAAATACTTTTGTAAATTCTTTTTTGCTTGCGTTTTTTGAGTTCTAGATTTTGGCTGAGTTCTTTTAACTGTAGAAGCTTTTTTTTTGTTGTTTCGGTTTTTTATTAAAAATTGTTGTTGCCCTGATAGTAGAATCTTTTTCTGATATTGATGGAGACTGATTAGCTGATGTTGGGGTACTTGTTCTTATTGGTTCAATTGTTGTTAAGTCTAAATTTGAAAGACTTGTCTTTTTATCTTCTTTTCTAGCAAAAGGAGAAAGAAAATTATATTTCTCATAATTACTCTTTAAATGTTCTTGTTTTTTATTCAAATTTTTTTGCTTGAATGATTTAAATAAATATTTTTTAAGTGCATTTGTATACATTCTAGCCTTAATGTCTTCTTTGTAGTTTGTCTTAAATATATAATCGATTTCTTTGTCTAAGTTATTATTTGGTTTTTCTTCACTCGAACATTTATAATCATAAGGCACATGTTTCATTTTTTTATATTTACTCATTTTTTTTATTTATTAATCTATTCACTGTTAAAGCTGCTAATGAACTGATCAAACTTAATGCAGGAGGTAATAAAAAGTTCCAAAAACCTCCGTTTTGAATAATAAGTTTTTTCTTATTTTTTAATTTTGTTTTTTTTTTGACAAAGTTTTTAGAACTTCTCTGTATTGTTTTAAGTTTTTATGTTGACATTTAGAGAGAGGAATATTCCCTTTTAAACAGTTTAATGATATTTCTGAGATCGTTTCTAATACACATTTCTTTGATTTTGAAATAATTTTATTACTTTGACTCTAAGTGTTTGCTTTGTTCAAGTTTAACAGTTCTTTTTTACATTTAAGTAGGCTTTTCATCTTTTTTACAGTAATCAATTTGTGGAAACTCTTTAGGAAGTATATTCGTCCGTATTCTGAGTTCAATTGGAGTTGTTTGGTTTAGGTCTATTATTAAATAGCTAAAAGGTTTGTTTTCAGTTGCATTTATATATGCCTCAGTTATATAATTTTCTTTACCACCACATATTTGACTAGATAATACTTTTATTTGTTGAATATCACGTGGATTTTTTCTAAAAGTTATATAGTTTGTGTTTACAGATATATCTCTATTAAATTTACTTTTAGGAAAAAGATTTTGCATAAGCAATATCACTGTTATATTTTTATGGTGATTGTACTTTGTAAATAAATTGCTTATTAAATTATTGTTAACAAAAGAATTCATATTATCGTCAAGCACTAATAAATTATTATCGCTGTATTTAAAACCATCTATTAGCTTTTCAGTGACATCGTTACAATTTTCTTTATTAATTTTATAAATCTTTTTTAGCTCACTTTTAAAAAAAGCGGGCTTATGGTTTTGACAATGTCTGTCCGTCTGTCCGTCCGTCTGTCTGTGATAAGTTTTATAAAAAAGGGATTTAGCCTATTTCTTTTTTTTATCAACCGATTTATCAATTTTTATATTGGCTAGAAACTTATATTTTTGGTACATAAGTATGCATTATCTTAAGAAAAGTGAGCTCTCTATGAAGTTCCGTTCTTGTTTTAAAGCATTTTGAGTAATTTTTGATTTTTGATACCCTGTATGATACCATCGATTCTGATCGAGTACTTCTCTAGTCTTGTTTTCTTGATTCCAATAGCCAGCGAACGTGCAATGGCCTCGAGAGCACACTTCTCCCGGTTCGCCATACGGTTTGAGTTTACCAGTTTGTGGATCAATCACTTTAATTTCGATATGATCTAAAGGTCTGCCAACTGATTCGTAGCGATGCTTCTTTGAGTCATTAATCGATGTTAATGTAACCACTGGACTGCTTTCAGTGCAGCCGTAAGGAATCTGAAAATTTATTAGAGCGTAAGATATTGATTAATTAAAGAAGACATTGAAACCGATTATATACAGACATACTAAAATGTGTTCGCAAGTGGGTATTTCACTCTGAACTCTTTCGATAAGTGGTGGCGGACACGGAGCGCCAGACATTATTGCTTTGAATAATTTAACAAAAATAAATTAAAGTTTTAGTTAGATGTTGAATACCTCTTGAAAGTGATTTAGTATCGAAATGTTTGATATTTGAACTCAGCATATCAATATACATGGTTGGAGTGCCATAAACATAACTGCACCTTAAACGCCGAAAAGAAATCGGTTTAAAATTTTAAATTGAATTATGCGTCAACTTATACCATAGTACTGTATAGAGCATATGTAATCTTAAAAATATTTACTTGAAGTTTTGAATAGCTTTGAGTGTGTCGATTGGGTTGAAGAAAGGCGCAGGTAAAACAAGTGTTCCTCTTCTGTGCGCTATAGTTATGGCACCGACAACAGTACCGAAACAATGATATAGCGGAACGGGTAGACACACCACGATTTCCGAATCGCTAAGTCCTTCGAAAATTCTTTTACCGGTAAACCATGAATTTTGTATAATATTGTGATGAGTAAGTGTGGCGCCTTTTGGGTGGCCAGTTGTGCCCGATGTGAACTGAATGTTAATTGAATCATCAAACTGTAAATCGCAATCAATATCACTACCGCTGTAACTTGTGTTCACATATAAATCGTTAAAGCGTGTCAAATTATTGGGAGCAATCTCTTGTTTTTCATCATTAATAAAAATCAAATTACGAAGCGATGGAATTCTGTAAATCAAAAATAAAATAATATAAAATAAGCGAAATATTACTGGTGACATACTTTTCGCAATTAACTTGAGTGCCCTTCGCGTCTCTCAATATATTCGGTGATATACTTTCCAATATATCACAATAATTCGATGATTTAAACTTTTGAAAACTGATAAGCGTATGGCATTCAACTAAATTGAGGCTGTATTCTAGTTCTTGCGCTCGATAGCCAGGATTCACGTTCACCTAAATTTTTCGTCAAAAAAAACTTTTGGAATTCAATAGTATAGAGAAAATCAATGTTAAATACCATAATTGCGCCAATTTTTGCTGTGGCGTACTGTGACAAAAGCCATTCGTAACAATTTGGTGCCCAAATGCCAACTCTATCACCCTTTTTGCATCCAATATTCTTCAGACTTAATGCTAATTTATTTGCCTGAATTAATAATTATTGTGTTTCATTCATTATTATGTTATCCAAACTACGCATGTCGTTATAGTTTTTTTAAATGTTTGTTCAGATAGATAAGCAGAAAACTTTATTTTAAGTTTTTAGGTTTTCTCTCACACTGTACACATTAAAAGTTTATAAGATTAATCTAAGTTGTAATTCCAAAGATTAGATAAACTTTGGAATTAAAAAAACATTTGTCAAAAAATGTACTTTAATTAAACTTTTAATTCTTTAAAATCAAACTAACTTTTTATTAAAGTTCACAGTCTTGGACAACTTTTTTATAATTTTTTTGATATTTGAAATTTGTCAGTATAGATAATCAAAAAAATTATTGACTAAGCAAGAACTAACTTTCACGTTGAATATACATTTTATGTTAAATCATAATCATAACTTGAAATATCAAACGAAAGTTAAACTATGAGCTATTTGGCGGAAATACATACAGAAACATCTCGTGAGCCACTTT
Source organism: Phthiracarus laevigatus (assembly GCA_034700185.1). Classification (NCBI taxonomy): domain Eukaryota; kingdom Metazoa; phylum Arthropoda; class Arachnida; order Sarcoptiformes; family Phthiracaridae; genus Phthiracarus; species Phthiracarus laevigatus. The sequence goes on along the minus strand of JAQIXJ010001849.1, from coordinate 5,388 downwards.
TTGAATTAAAAATTGATATACACATATAGACGTATTAAACCCGATTTTAAATGAGTAAATTATTGTTCTCGTGGTAATCATAAAATAAAATTGTCAGAAACATAGACAGAATGTCCAATTGGTAACAAAACTAATCACATTTTGTTAAGGCAAACGAATTTCCATTTAAAATTAGAAAACATATACCGGTATGCCGAGTGCTTACATCGGAATTAAGTTCGCGATACGATTTTCTTATATTTTGATGAACTACAATACAGGCGGTGTTGTCTGGGGAATCGTTGGCGCAATCAGTCAATAGTTGGCCAATAGTTAATGGAGACAAACAATCATTTGACGGCCCAAAAGCGTAACTATGCTTTAATCGTATACTATTAAATGTATACTTAATCGCTGTGCGTAAGTGTTTCAAATTCAGCATTTTTATCAAATTTAACGTTTAATTCAAACAATCATAGGTATAAATTGTTTCTCCCACTAGACTAAAAAACTAAAAGTAAAACTAATGTTTTTATTTTCGAATATATTAGTAAATACTATGCAGCGTATATAATACATACTGTACAGATACCCTAAAGGAATATGCAAAAGTTTATAAACTTGTTGTTTATATTCAAAGTGAGATAAAAAATACACCATAAACCCAATGTTATATTCCAGTAATTTACTGACAGATTGCAATTACTGAAGGATATCAGGTTTGTGGTGCATTCAAAGAGTACAGTTACTGTATTATTGCTTTTTTATTAAAGTACATATGGTTTACTATACCGTAGTACGTAATATTGTCTCGTGATTGAAATAAATGGGATATACGTAATATACTTTATTTGTTCAGTATAAACTATGATATAATAGTAAAATTTTCAGTTTTTCAGGCTCGAAATAACCAATCATTACATAAGTACTGCATGATTATGTTGAAAAATACATGTCAACAGTTTTAAGCTCTTGAGTTAAAGAGCTAAGACGTAAAACAAGATATTTTGTTGTGTTGATATAAATTTGAACCTCGTTTTAAAATTAATTGCTATAAATTATATTATATTTAATTTACATATAAATAATACACGAAATGCAATGTGAGATAAAAAACATATTCATAGATGATACTTATTGATAAATACTAATTGACAGTTAAACAACTTGAATCGAGCCCTAAACTCTCTTCACACCCTGCGTATTTGAGTTTAGAAAATAATAGAGAAGTGATTACTTTACTTAATCTACCGCATGCTTAAGCTCTTTCTTAAACTTTTTTCTATTAAATTATTACATTGTGACAAAATCTTAAAAACAGGATACATTAAAAAGCAGTAATTATCACATTAATTAAAGAATATTGCCACTGCGGAGCTTCTGATCACAGTTTCCGCGTGGATAATACTGTATTTGTGCAGCAATATTAAAATAACAATAGTGTATAAACGCCCCAAAGTGTAAATATATTAACAGTCACATAATGAAGCTTTAATTGATTTATTTAAAATGGCAGAGAATTACAAAAGTTTTGTAGAACCAATTTACCAATAAAAAGTATAAAACATTATTTATAGCAGTTATTCGCAACCATATGTGGATGGATTTGATCCTTTCGCGAACAGACCAAAATTAATAGCTTTCAGCATAGGATTAGCGACAGAACAACACTTGGCGTGCACGTCGTCCTGAGTTATTTCCCAAATAATAACACCTCCATAGCCATTGTCTTTACTAAATTTCGCTTTTCTACAAAAAACACTATTAGTTAAAGAATCAAATTATTATTGACCAGAACACGTACTGATATGCCTGATTGGGATCGTCGTAACCGATCCATTGGGTGTCGTGATAAGCGATAGGGTCGTGACCATTACTCGATTGTTCCTTTGTGTAATTATGATTCTTAACTAAATCACAAATTTCGAAATAATTGGCACTTCCAGCCTCTCCCGAACCCAGCGCTTTGCCGTCACCAGAAATAGCGGCTCCGATCTTATGGTTTTTGGCGTCTTTTAGAGTAAATGTGTGCCCATAAAACGGTACGCCAATCAGTATCTTATCTTTCGGTACCCCTTTCGAGGCAAAATATTGTACAGTGGATATCGAGTAGTTAAACCCGGAATGATGTCCAGCCACACCATCCCAAGTGCCGGCGTTATCATACGTCATCACATTTACGTAATCCAAGTATCTGTGAAAACAGTTTTTAATTTTGATTATACGTTTTTTTCCGATTAATTCACACGCGTGTGTTTATCTTCACTTACGTTCCCAACGCTTTAAAGTCATAAGCTTTGGCAGAGATCTCGTCTCCACCGTTCACTGCAGCTGATAGCGATAGTTTCGGATTTTGCTTATCAAACCCAGCTCGAAGTTCCTGTAAATATAGTTTAAAAATAACAATTTACAGTCGAACATTTAACATATAATTAATTTAAAAATTATTAAATTCGCATAATTGAAAAAACTAAATGCATTTAAAATATAAAATAAAAATTTAGATGAAATATGAGCTAAACTAATGAAAGCGTGTAAAAAACAACTAATAACAAACGAAATTATTTTGCAAAATTCGAGTCATACTTGTAAAAGTGTGGCAAAGTTAGCCTTATCGGCATCGTGTCCGCCACTGCAATCGGCGCACCAACAAACCGGAAATTCCCAGTCAATATCCAAACCGTCAAAGCCATACTTTTGCAAATAAGAGATGGAGTGATTGAGAAAAAGTTTACGTTTGTCTGCGCTCGCAACCATTTTTGAGTATTTGGACGGAACATCACCCCAACCACCCACAGATAAAATAACCTTAAGATTACTGTTCTTCTGTTTCAACGCTTCCAGACGCTTATACAGGTCCGCTTGTGGTGTGCCATCGGAGTCCTTTAATGTCTCGTTCGCATCATCCAAAAGCGCAAACGAGAAGTGAATGTGTGTACAAAGAGTGGCATCAATGTCTTCGGGCACTGATTTGTACGGCGCTTTTTCGTCCACATGCCATTCTGGCCAATAACACACCACTCTTTGCTCGCATCGCACAGTAACTGCGATAAATGAGGAGAAAATTAACAAAATAATGGTTACCATATTCATTGTTTGCGATATTGTGTTCAAAAGCAATGATCAGTTTTTTGAAGTCTTTTAGTATTTATAAGAGTGTGTGGCAAACATCTTTCTTATCTATTCGAGACTTTTACCTTATGATGTATTTCGCAATAAATAATGTAGTTTTTAGCTTACGGATTAATTGTATAGATTAAAATTCATTGCGACATTTTTAATAAATGTAAATCAATTATACGTAATCATTTGATCTATAATAGTAATAATTTAATTCAATACAATCAATTAATTATCAAAATTGTTTGCCAACAAATATTAATTCAACCGAAACGAATGAATTATAAATAGCTATCAAATTATTTTTAAAAAAAACTATACTCAAAATATTGGTTTTCCCAAAATCACAGTAAAATGTTATATAGACTGGAATAAATGGGAAAAAGCCCTAAATCGACAATAGTTTGTTGGATGTGGTATAAGGTTTAATCGGTAATACGATGGATGGCCCATACGCTTGCGAATCCGTTCAATTCTATTATCTCACGCAACCCAATGTCGCATTAATGAAAAACTGTTCATATAAATGAACACAACTCAACACTTTAAATAATAATAATGACAACAATCACAACTTACCACATCTCGCTGGAAATCATGGTTATGTTCAAATTACGCGCAAACCATAGATAGTGTTGTGTTGTGTATGTCGCTAATGTGCTTATGGTTGCAATTGTAGTCGTAATAAATGTTTAATGAATTGAGTTTAATTAATTGGTTATTTGCTATAAAATAATATTTCAAGATAACAGCACCATTAAACTGATTGATAATGATTTAGTTGATTGTGGCAAATATTAAATTAGCGGTAAGCGTCAAAGTTTGACGGTCAAACCAATGCAGCTACTCTTTTGTTATTGTTTAAGAATACGATAACTGACAAACGACATTATAACGCTAATTCATATTATTTAAAACTGCACTGCAATCATAGAAGTTAAGTTGTTATTAAATTTATATTAATTTCATTAAAACATATTAATTACAAAAATAACGTTCAATTAATACAGTAAAAACTTTTTATGTTAGTTATGTTACTTTTTAAAATTACATTAATTGTTTAAAAATTAACAAAATAAGTGATTAAAAGAAAGAACCAATGCATAAGAAAACGACGAATATAGCCAATAAAATCTAGAATAAAGCATTAAAAGTAAATGCAAATAATAGCAATCGCAAATAAACGTTAATAATAAGTAACTAACAACAAATCCACAAAAATGTTGGTCACATCTAGATCTTAAAGCGTCCAATCCGTCTCGCATTATGTCATTAGCTTTATTTGCATCACTTAATTGACGATTGGCCATAAATATACTAAATTTTTGATGTGAATTCTAATAAGGGAATTATTAATAGTAATTATAAACTTAAACCAGAAATCAAAATTCATATATCTTCAAATAAAAAACTGATATAAATATAAAAATCTATTTAGGAGATTCTTACTTTCTTTAGATAAAATTATAAAGTTGTCAATTCCTTACCTTCACCAGTAAATAATAATTAAGGAATATAACGATAACAAAAGAAACGAAAATATGAATTTAAATAATACTCGTACCACAACATTCATATATCTGTTCATCTTCCTATAAGTACGGATTGCTAAATTAAAACTATCATTCAAATCGGTATTATTACAGCTCATTTCGCATAAATGTTCGGCTTTCGAACATCTGGCCTCCGCTAACAACTCTAGAATACAGTTGCATAACATAATTTTAAATAATTATTTTAAAATGAATTATAAACTTAGTTAACCTTTAAGAATTATTATCGTGCAATCCTTTTGAAGAAGCTTATAATCAACGAAATCATTGTTTACTGTATATAATTAAAAATATATGCATTGAAAAAGATTAATAATCACCGAAGAGGAATAATACCATCGAAGTATAAGTGTACCATAATTACCAACAAAGTGAATTGCATGTAAAACAGGAATTATTGAAGTAAGCAATAACGATTGAAATAAGCGCTGAATATGTTTAATGAGTTACTTTACATGAATTACAAATTAATAAGTGATGTGAATTATTTATGACTAATGAACTAATTATCGAACATACAAGTAAGTAATTATTAGTAATTAGAAATATCTAGAAAATCGTAATAAAGTAAAGTTGACTAGTGATGTGACGGCAGTTCACATACACTACAAAGAGATAGTATTAACTTCCATAGGGAAGCGGCCCCATTTTTTGATTTCATTGAGAATTTTTTCTAAAATAGAGGACATTTTTCTAAGCATTTTGGCTGAAAACGAATTTTGAAAAGTTCAACAGG
>JAQIXJ010001848.1:0-18306 GCA_034700185.1 Phthiracarus laevigatus | reverse complement strand
AGACGAAATTCTAATGGATTTTCTTTTGACACAAAGTTCTTTAAATCAGGATTTTTACTTAAACAACTGTTTAGTTTTACTAAACAATAATCAGGAAAAAAATCTTTAGCCTCTTCAATTAAATTTAGCTGTTCGGTAACTGATAAAGTTGTATTTTCTAATTTTTCAATTATTTCTGGCAATTTTCTGAATGTTTGAAGGTTTAAGAGTTCATATTTGAGTGTTTCACTTTTAACTAAAGTTTTAATCTTGTTTATTGCTTGATTTTTTGTGTCTTTAAAATCACTTATAAATTGCACAACTTTATCAAAGTTATCTATATAATAAAAGGCTGTCTTAAGCCAACTTCCCCATCTAGTTACAATAGGTTTCGGTGGTAGACTTATCTTGCAAATAGTTTTAAAACGTTCTCTTCTTAGCGGCGATTTTCTTAAAATTTTTTTCATATTTGCAATAAACTTGTCGACTTTAGAATTTTTATCACGTATTGTTTCACTAACACGATGCAAAGCATGTGCTAAACATGTAACATGATGCATATTTAGGTACATGTTTTTAGCAACTTTCATTGCTTTAACCATTGCAGGAGCTTGATCAGATATAATCAATAAAACATTTTGATGTTTAATATCGAAACCCCATAAAATCATGCAAGCTTTGTTTAATGCATTTAATATGTAGGTATGGTCAACCTTTTCTAGAAATTGAGTTGATAGTAACATTGGTTTTGATATATTGCCATCGAGTTTACCAACCAATACATTAAAAACATATCTATCTTTGGCGTCTGTTGTGTCGTCGATAATAAAATATACATTGCTGTCGCTAATTATTTCTCTGATTTTTGATAACTTCTGTTGATATAAATTATCAATAAAGTTTTGGCGCAATGTGTTGACACACGGAACATTAAACTTTGTATATTTTGATAAAAATTCTTTAAATTTGACATTATTTAATTTATCAAGAGGAATATTCGCTGATAACATCATTTCTGTTAAATCCGAATTAAATTGTTGAACTTCATTATTAATTTTAAACGTATTTTCTATTGAATTTGAAATAGTTGGCTGTATTAATCCAATAGATTTATTTTTCTTGTGTTTTTCGGAAACGATGTGTTGGTTGTATTTGTCCTTTCCATGTTTATGATTAAAGTTGACAAATATATATGAGCACAAATTGCACCGAAGTTTGCCTTCAAACACATCAAAATCTTTATCATTTTTAACTATAATTTTAATTTTTGAAAGTAGAGATTCGCATTGTTTAGGCATTTTAAATAAATAGTAAAATCATTATAGTTTAAAAACATTTAAAATGACACGTTGTTTTACAGTTTATTCATAAATAACATATTAAGGAGAATTCAGGATTAACGTTCATTTTCAGGAGTTATAAGTAAAATTCAGGATTTTCAGGAACAACAAATGGGTCTCAAAATACTTGGTTTGATATGATTCGTCCACATATGTAATTGTTTTAAGTAAATCCTTATCCTATAAAAAGAAGGACTTTCCTGAATTTGACGTCTCTACTAATGTGTGAAAACATGTATGTGTGTGTATGTTACAGATGCACGGGAGCAGAGATGGCAAGTGGGTCTGACGGTATCCAAGTTAAACTGTGACCGTTACTTATATAGTGCTATGCGGAGTACAAGTATAAAAACACATATACAGTGTCTATTCGTATGAATGCATATAAATGATCTACTAAGCCACACCCACTATTCCAGTTTGCTTAACATATCAATGCATTGATAGGAATAGACAAAGAATGTTTGCATCTAACCAGCATTAGTGAACTATATTTTAATCAGAACTTATTCATAATTAAATAATTTATATAGAAACACATACTACACAATCGATTGGATTTATAAATTCGTTGCTAATTTATGTTTTGTCACATTTCATCATATTGACTTTGAACTTTAAAAATGAAAGCAATTAGAAATCAAAATTTTTATAAGAATTCGTAGTATAATCTAGACTATGAAACGGGCCCCCGATTTTTCGGGCCCCCGCGGGCCCCCGACGTTTTCTGTCGGGCTTTGTCGGACTCGGGCCTTAAGTTAAAAAAATCTATCGGGCCGGGCTTTTGTACCAAAAAAATAATAAGCCCGACAATTTATTTTGGCAAAAATATTAAAGTAAATATTATTAAAATATATAAAAATTTTAAGAAAATAATTGAATTTCATTAAAACTTATCATTATTTACAAATAAGTTTTAGTGAAATATAATTATCTCAGAGATAGATATATAAAAATCTAAGTCAGAATTTATCTCTGTGATTAAAAAAATTTTTTTTGTTAAATTGGGCCGGGTCGGGCTTTGAATATAAAAATTTATCGGGCTTTTGTCGGGCTCGGGCTCAAGCCTGTCGGGCTTGAATCGGGCTCGGGCCTTGAAATTTTCACAATTTCATAGTCTAGTATAATCCTAAAGATGCTCAAAAATTACAATCAAAGAATAGATATAACTAAACCATTGCCACCGTATATGATCATCAAAAATGCTGGAAATCATTTCTATGAGATAGGATTGTGGCAGTTTATGATTGGTAATGCTAAGCGAAGTCGATTATACTTTAATCCATTTCTCACTCTTATTTGTGTTATAATACTATGCGTTCGAAGTTTCATTTCAATTATTACCAAAGAAAAGAATGAAGATTTCTTTATCAAAACAGGAGATTTCTCTAACTTTTTAAAAGTCCGTTATAAAACAAACATTGGGTGTATAAATTGAAGATTACAATAACAACTATTGGGCTAAGTTTGCATTTTTGCTTTATTTGCTATTCTCTGTTATAATCTGTCTTGGACTGTATTCTATATTATTTGGTGATATGACAATGACTATTAGGATGATTTACATCTATGGTTTAATTGTTGCTGTGATAATACTTTATGGCTTTTTTAACACCGCATCTTCAATAGCTCACGAAATTGGAAAGTCTTATAAATTTATTTAAAAATTACATACGCGTAAATCAAAACAAAAACTTAATCCTATTATGAGATTAAAGGTAATTAATTTTTTAAATTATAGAGAGGATATAAATTACTAACTAATTTCGTTTATAATAGTTATTATTATTTATCGAAAGTTTGAGTCAAAATAGAGTTGGATTTTACTGTTGGAAACTATTTATTATTAATTATTTTGCTTTTATGAAGTAAATGAAATATTTTCACTTTTTTAACAATTTCTAAAATGTAATTTATAAAAATTAATTGAATACATTTTAATTAGATATTAGTGCTGATGAGTATGTTTTTCTTAAAATTGGTGGATATATCGTGAAAATATAATATGGATAAAACAAATTAATATTTTCATTCAATTTTATTTTTATATTTGGTAATTTTAAATTGTTTTATTATCCAAAATATAACATAAACGACAATTATTTTATTCTAAATAGTGACTGTTATTGTCCAAAATGACTAAAAATGGGGCAAAATTGGGTTTAATATGGGCAAAACACGGCTTAAATTTGGTCATAATTGATTAAAAATGAGGCAATGGTCAAAACTGACACATAATCGGTTCAAAAATGGTTAATATCGGGGCAAATTTGAGTATATTTTGATGTCATGCGTCTTACTAATTATATTAAAACACGTTATGACACGCGATTAATTGTATCAATAACACAATTTAGATGTTACCTCGTCGACAGCTAAACTAAGAATGAATAAAAATATCCATAACACTCACTGATGTACTATTTATAACAATGTTTTAAAGCACATAAATATTTTTATCATAAAAATAATAATTAAAGGTTTTGTTTGCTTAAAAATTGTAATCAATAATGTAAGTCAACGATAGATTTAAAGTAATGTTTGCGCATTACTAATGTTCATTCTTGTTTAAATTTGTATTATAGTTCATTACGTTTGTATTTTTTTTGTTTTATATAATTCACTTATTTTTCTGCTCTAAACTAAAGCAGTCGCTTAAAGATAAATTTTATTTCAATTAAAAAATAACTTGATTTGATTATAAGCAATTAGTTTATTTATATTTAATTTTCAGTTCAATTTGCTATCCAAGTAAACAATCATTTGTTTATGGTAATTCTTCAAACGTTTATTTCCCTTTATTTAGATTCGTTGTGTATTTGGTTTGATTACCGATAAATCGTTTGTTTTCCGGCATTCGATTTGTTTACTGGCACATTGTTTACCAGTGTTTGTATATTTGACATTATAACGCTATATTTAACAGAAATGTTTGAATGTTTTTTGAATTAGAGTCTGGTATTTTTATCATAGCTTTTTAAATGTATATTAATATACGGATTTGTTGAAAAAACAGTTATTGTCCAAACAAATGTTTAAATGTAAAAAACCTGTGAAAATCTATTTATCTAAAATGATTTCAATTCTATTAATTGATCCAAACTATGTCTAATGGTACATAAACATTAGCTATTTATTTGTTTATAATTGTATTCCATTTCCGCCACTATTGTTTTGCTTCTATACAACCCCTCTAACAACACGACAAAACTTCGATTATGTATAGAACAGTGCGTCTAACAACACATATTAGGTTAATCTCCACACAATCTCACAAAGATAAACACATACTCTCTCTCTCTCTCTCTCTCTCTCTCTCTCTCTCTCTACGTTGTTTAACCTCAACAAACTGATTACCTGTTTTTCTCTGACCCTTGTTTTGCCTTTGAAGCATAATAACAAAATGGGAACAGTTGTTTGATATTATCCACCACTACTCAAATATTTCTCATAGTTATTAAATGATTTAAAAATTTATCATTTTTGCTATTAAACAAGTATATTTGTGAAATTAATGAAAAATTGACTAGTAATGCGTTATTATTGTTTTTAGCAGAGTTTGAAAAGCGCGTATATTATCTTTTAGTTTTGAATGTTTAATTTATAACTCCAATAATGATTATAATTATTTAACTGATAATTGAGTTTTAAAATAATCTTTATAACACTTGTATATATTAATATAGAAACTAAACTGTTAATACATAAATGAGCCTATTATAAACATGGGTAACTTGTTATGAAGCAAATGAACTTTGTTTTCCAACTGATAAAACAAGATCGAATGGAAAAATTGCGAACCCTCTTTTTATAGCTTTACTTTTCTTTGACAATTTCTCCCATTTCTGGACATCAACCAATTAGTTTTTCGAAAGAAATCTAGTTCACTCAAACTTTTATCGTGAAACCAAAAATTAATCCGTAAAACTCAGTACATATCATGAAATCGCAGTAGAAAGCATTTAATCGCAGGGAAAAATACTTCGAACAGGTGCATACCGGATTAGAAACATGATTATTAAAGTAAAACTAATTAGAAACGATTTTATTCTCGTAAAATTATTTTATTACTTTTTTTATGATGAAATAATAATCACTTAAAGCTTACTAGCAGTGGAAAAGTTAAAATAATTTTAATATGTCATTATTTAATAAATATACTTGTTCAATATAATTAAATTAGTTAATTTAATTTCAATATTTAATTTTTAATTTAAATAAGTTTAGTTAAATTTAATTTACTTTAGTGATAACTCGTGATACTTTAGGTATAATTTATTTTGCTGATGCATTGTCTAAAATACTAGTCGTGTAACAGTGTGACCGTAAAGTTGAAAGAGGCTGAGCTTATATCAAAATGGATGGGCTAATTCGAACCAATCAGCACTCAAAAATTTTTTTCATTTACGCATAACCGCTGATTTTTTGCATGGTTCGGTTAAAGCCATTAACTACTTCTGTCCATCATTCTATTTGTATGTGTGTGCGTGTGTTTTTAGAAGTTTAAGTTTAATAAATGTTTTTCTAAGATTTTTAAATGATTATAAAGGATTATAGAATTATGAAATCATATGTTTAAAGTAATTGTTCTGTATTTGACTGCGAAATTATAACGGGGTTACCTTTGCAAAGTTAGTTCTGTGAATTTTTATTTAAAAATATAAATATCAACAACAAGGTTTTTGTATAATATAAATATTAGAAAATATTAAATCTATATATTAAGGAAACAAAGGTATACATTCTATGAACAAATAACTAATAAAATGTTGAATTGCAAAACCCAACAAAAATTTAACTCTTAATCGTATTCGTCATTGATAACAACGCTGCAATTTATTGGACACACATAGTCTTTCCTGTGTTAAATAAAAACCTATAATCATAAATAGAATAAGCAATAAACATTTTTAGGTTCATAAATGTTTAATCAATACGCGATTGTTTTATATTGTTAAGCGTTCGCACGAGTTTTCGTTTCAATTGGATGTTTATTTTAGGTTTTGTTATTTCAAATTCAATATTACGAAACATTATGAATAAAATATGTTATTTTTAATTTAAAAAATTAATTCATACTCTATTTCATAAATACAAATAGACTATAATTTTTAAAAATTTTTCTTTTTTAAAGTTGTATTAATAACTATATATTATTTATATTTATTTCTTAAACTTTATAAAATTACTTACAATATAAAATAAAATCGATTATCTTGATTTATATTAGAAACTCTTTGTTGTGTCAGTGTAATAATCCTGAGTAGTAATTTTTATTTTAGAATATACTGAATATATAAATTAAATGTTAGTAGTTTTTTATTACATTATTAGGCATAAACGTTACAAAAATGGGTGAAAATTTCATTACAGACACAAATCAAAACTTGTTTCTAACAGTACCGGAAAATCATTTGAAACGAATTGGTTTGTCTAACTTTACCATAAGTAAACGGGAAAAAGATATTCAAACCATTCTACTAATTTTAGTTAATATGTTAATATTATCAATAATTATTAGAAGTTTTCTGTCAACTATTATTCAATCAGATGATCCAAATCTATTTATAATGATTGGTGATTATTGTTATTTTTCGAATCAAAGATATCACGGAAATATAGTTTCGGCACTTATGTATACATTTTCTCTTATATGTCAACTTATTAAATATATAAATTTAGAGCAAACTAGTTGTCCATCTTATATGAATCCGTTCCTGATGATGGCTGGACACAAATCATCGGACAGTTTGCGCTTTTATGATAAATCTGAACTTATAAAGCTCATTAAAAAGGCCAGATTACTAATTAAATTTACACGAATAAATTTAAACATATTTGTACCAATCTTTGGGTTTACAGTTAGTTTTATTCCGCTTTACTTGAATTGTAGTATTAAGCAGCTGTTATTATACGTGATCCCTAGTTCTATGATTATGATGGTATGCGGTCATAATATGTGCGCAATAATTGCCTGGCATTTGGTTTATTTTCACCTGATTTGCCACTATTTGAAAGTAAAGCTCAAATTGTTAAACAACGAAATTGGGTTTAAGATTAAACTTAAAAACGTCAACCAATTCAAACTGAATCAACTGATAACCTCTTTGAATGAATTATTGCGCGAAATATATTTGGATAACAAGAACTATTGGTCAATATTTTGCGCATTGTTTTACTTTTATTTCTCGGCAAATGTTTCCCTAATGTTATGGTTTTTAATATTTAGCCAAATGGAAGTTTCCAGTCGTTTAATTAGTATCTATGGTATGATAATGTTTATTATTGTATTAGTAATATTCATGAATTCTCCTTCAATGATATCGCGAGAAGAGAGCAAAACCTTTAAATTGTTGGTTAAATTGCAAGTAATTAATTGCAATTATAAACAAACTTTATTTCAAACAAAACTTAAAGTATAAGCAAACACTCACGTGTTTTAATATAAGCATTCACTTCTAATAACTGAATCTAAAATATTTATAGTTTGCAACACTCGTGGAAAGTTTTGGTCAAAAAAGAATTGGATTTTTTTGTTACAACTTATTTATTATTAATTATTTTAAATTTTACGAAGTAATGTTCATAAGACAAAATTATAATGAAATTATTACTAATTATTTCTATCTTTTCACAGATGATAGCATTGGTTGCACTATATTTTATTAAACTAATTGAAATTAATTTTAATAATTTGAATTAAAATGTTTATATTTAGCTCACTTTTTTTCAAAAAAGGAGAGCTTATGAATTTGAGTATGTCTGTCTGTCCATCCTCGTGTCCGCACTAGCTCGGACATTGAACTTTGCACGTATTTTATATTAATTAATTTTGACATACTAGAAAACTGTAGACTAAATATTAATTAAAATAATTATTAAAAAAACTTATTAGCTTAGATTAAAGTATAGAGAAAGTGAGCTCTCTATGAATGTGTCGTTCTTGTTTTTGTCTAAAAATAATTTTTAAAAATTAGACAATAGAATATAGTTTAATCCATCAGCAAGCAATTTCTAATTCACATAATTTTGTTTAGTTTATTGAATTAATATAATATCAAAATCAATATGAATTGTTGGTTCTTGTTTTTAATATATCTTAAAAATGTATATTAATTATAAACATATGTGCATCATAATTCGCTTAAATCTGTTGTTATTCGACTCTAATGTGAATTTAATTTATTATAAATAATCTGTACCCATTGATTGATTTTTAATAATAGGATCTTTAATATGACCATAACTCATAATTTTTAACTTGTATGTTAAACTTGTATATCCAAACTATTCAAAAAACATTCTTATATTGAAAGGGTTTCAAAATTACTGTTCATTTAGACATTTTTATCTCCTATCCTGAGTTATACAGAGTAATATTCTGAATAATTATAGGATTTATAATGTTCTATACTCTAATATGGTTTTAACTTTTTCTCACGCTAAGAGAGTAATTTAAAAAATCAAATAATTGCATACTAAAATTCTTGTTTATTTACCAAATATTTACATATATTGAGTAAAAAACATTTATTCACATTTACTTAATTAACGTTATACTAATTTTAAGGTTAATTATTTTAAGCATTTTGCCCAATAACTGCAAGACATTTAACTAAACATCATTTGTTTTTAGGTACGATTTTTGTTTAAGCGATTCAATTAAAATATTCTAAACAAAAGAATAACCACTTTATTAAGTTCCCAACAATGTTTATAACATTTTGCAAATAAATCTGAATAAATAGATATTATCGATTAAAATTACAGACAATGAAATTAAAGAAAAAATTACGTAACAATTTAAGCAGTCATATTTAAACTTAAACATAACTATTTAATCATCGTTTAGTTGACTAATAATTTAATGAGCGCTGTTTTAAATAAATTTTTAATGTCATCAATTGGCTGAACAAACAATTTCAAAATTTATAGCTATAGCGTTAAACTGATTGTAAGAAAAAAATTAGTATAAAAACATCCAAATTATTTTCAACGACTGCATGCCGGTTTTAATCCGAATCTCTAGCGTCAATTTCCACTTTAACGAATCACGATGAAACTAATGGCAATAATATTAGTTTTTACGGCAATGATTATGGACACGGTATGGAGCGCCACCTGTCCTACTATTAAAGGCGGAAGTTTAACGAGCATTTTAAGCATGCCAAACGATTTGCAATCTTGGTATAACGATAAATGCAAAAGTAAGCAATAAATAATGTTTATTTTCGATGTAAAGCGGTTGATAAAACATTAATTTCATACAGAACTTGGACCACAGGTATCGAAAGCAAATGTGGACGCCATTGTTAGTTGCAAGAACAACAATATAAATCCATGCATGCAGGTAACTACATTTGTTAACATTGTTAAATGCCGTAATATTCAAAAATTGGGGGAACTTTTGTAAAAATTCATTTATAAAACAATAGAATAAAGATGTTTTATATACGAATAGAGTTTTAATATTTGAATTTGGGTTTTTGCCCAAAAAAAACTTTTAGTTTCGTTTGTTCTCTCTAATCGTAAAAAAGTTGTTTGAAAACCTTTTATGATTATTATTTATAATTAAAAATTTTTCACTGTCTGCAGAAAATCGCCAAACCTTTATATGACTCTGTAATGAGTTGCCTTAATTCAGCGAAAGCATTGACTCCCGATGGCATATGCGCATCAAAAACGATGAGTGCGGTAAGTTTTTGAAGCGTAAGCCACTTTAAGCTGTGGCAAAGTTCAATCTTAACGAATATGCATTACCGTATAGCTTGAATCTTGTGCCAAATCGAAAATTCTGCCTAAACATCCGACCAGCGAATTGATGAAATTAGTGACTGGAAACGTTGGTTTAATTGTTGATAGAGTCAAAAGTTTTAAAGTAAGTTCATTAAAGTTATGTATTAAAGTAATTTTCAAGTCTTCTAATTTAAAACTAAAATCTGTTGGTAGCTGTGATAACTGCAATAGTAATAATATATATGAGATAGGCTGTTATGAAAGAAACAAAACAATAGCATAACCGCATTTAATAATTGCCAACATTATATAACAGTTTTAAACATATTGCTTACAATGCGCATATTTAGATCTCTTTATTTTACTAAAATTAATAATTCTATATATAAAACCCTTTGCATCCAATGCACTGTATAAACCCATTATGTATCGTTAAACAACTCATTAATCGAAGTTTTATTAAAGTCCAGGCAGTTAACGAAAACAAATTATTATAGATTTGAATTGAGAGCAAATGATCAACAGTTTATTTATTTTAATGAATAATAGATAATAAACAGATTTGGCAGTTAATCATTCACCTTAATTTAGTTTCTAAATTAATAGATTTTAATCATTCATAATATTTTGTTTTCTAGAAATGTGTTGATACGATAAAGAAATAAAAAGAAATATGGTTGACTGATTTAATACGGCGTAAAAAACGAATAACAACAAGCTATTAATTATTTGAAATATTTATAGACATTATAGACTATTTGTTTTAAAAGCATTACCTACATTGCATTGTGAATACAATATTTTTTCCCAAACTTATTTAATAAAATGAATTATAATTAAGCGTATAGTATATAATTTAGTACAATTATAAATCAATTTGCTTCGCTGATGTGATTAAGTATAATTAACACACAATAAGTATAATTACTTAACTCATAATTAAGCTCATAGACAAAACCAAAATGAGAATAAAGTCTGGAAGGAAAACACTTCAGTGAATTTATAAACTTTCATTACTTTCGTTATTACTATCATTTTATAATACATGGAAGCTATTAATTGTATTAAAATGTGTAATTGATAATAAATAATTGAAATTTTAATAAATTAACTGCCGCAAGGGTGAGTTTTGGGGAGTTTAAAATTCTAAAACTTTTCAATGAAATTTTTTTGTTGAATTTTTGAATTTCATTAAAATCACACTCTAACCCATTCAAGTTCAAACTCATAAAAATTCCAAAATTTCCTTTTAAAACTTGCTGTCAAATCCGATGAATTTTAAGACAATTATTTTTAAATCAAAATGTGTAGATTAAATTAGTTATGTTACATTGGTAAATTAATCAAAACCTAATGAGCATACAGCTGTAATTTAAAAATATTTATAAAAATGGAAAACTATTGATTTGCAACCTAAAAATTTGTTGTTAAACCTAAAAATTGGCAACAATTTGAGCCCTTATTTAAACTTATTCTAGTAAAAGGGATATGAGAAACAAGCAAAAAGATGCACAGACACACGGAAACATCAATCATATAATGGCAATTTCAATATGCCATAAAAATTAAAAATTTCCAAAATTCAATCATCAATGTTTAAGCAGACAAACTATTACAGACATACAGTCAACTTAATTTGATTTACACATTATTTCAAATCACTTTAAAAAAATTAATTATTCTGAAGCTGAACAAATAATCGGTTATAATGATCAAATAATTAGTTTATTCTTAATGAAAGCTGACGAAACTATCGTTATGTGCAAACAAATCAACCTAAAAAACGAAACTTTTGCGTAACTTTTAAAAGTATATATGACTAACTGACTAATGATTAGTTTTACTCTTTGATAATGAATTCGATAACAGCGTTTTTCTTAATAGTTGTGCTCAGCTATGCCGCTGTCGGAGAAGAGTGTCCTAAAGGCAAAGGAAACCTATCGGAGATAATGAAACTTACTCAAGAATTTGGAAAAATATTTGAAGATGTATGCAAAAGTATGTAATAATTTATTTTGTCTAATTGCCTATATATCAACATTGCCTATATATTGTTTGCAGGAACAAACAATGTAGTGCCAGATGCGGTTGTAAATCAGACCAAAAGCTGTTTTGAGCAGCATATAAAACCATGCATGAAAGTAAGTTACATTTAACCATATTATTAGTTTTATATCTTTTGGCTTACACGCTAAAAATTTAAAGAAAATTAAGAGCTATCCATAAAAAAAGTAGTTTTTTGTTCCATACATATTATATGAATTAATAAGCTTTTATTTCAGTAAGCTTTTATTTCTTTATTATTTGATAACGATAAAAGATATAATCATAGTATATTGTATAAAATTTTAATATACGAATTAGATTAAGGCGTCGATAATTATGGATGTAATGAAGGATTGCTTGGAGGATAAAGGCTTATTCCGTGGCGATAAATTTTGCGACAGTAAAGCGCAAGAAGAGGTATAAAATTTACTATAGCCGTAAATATATCGAAATTTCTACAATGATTATCATTAATTACCAAACATGCACCAACAGTTGGTCACATGCGGCAAAAAGTGGTTCGAAACGAAAAAGGGTAAACTAGTGAGAGCTTTCACGCCAAACATGGGGTTGATTTGCGAAAAAGGAAAACTATTTAAGGTAATAGAGATGTAAATTTAGGCTGAGCCTAAGGTTACACGGTAGGCTCTAGGCTGACAAGTTATAACATTTACACGGAAACTGATTTTGTTGTGTTAAACCGATTTTGATCGGACCACTTCCATTCGATAGAGGCCATCAAAAATGGGGGTTTAAAAAAATTTGGGTGCTGAGACTCAAACGGGGAGGTGGGGAGGGGGCTTAAAGTTTTGATATTGAAAAGGGGGACAAATTTACAATTAAAACTTAAAAAATTAATAACTATTGAATGGAGGGGGATAGAGAGGTGGGATATGTTTTAAAAATAACAAAATAATTTAGGAAAGATAAGTTCCAAATTTTAAGGAGGTGGGGTGTCTAGAAGGGGGAAAACTAGAAATGGGGGACAAAATTTAAAATATTAATAGAAATTGAACAGGTGGAGGTAGAGGGGTAGAATTTAAATTATAATCCTTCATTTAATTAGTAGGCTGTAGGCTGGCTCTAAAATATTCTATAGGTTTAGGCTTAGGCTTAGGTCAGCATATTTTTTTCATAACCTTAGGTTTAGGCTGTAGGCTAGATATAAAAAATAATTTTTAAATAAATCAAAAAGACGTGCAATACTTGAAGCATAAAATTACTATGCTTTTCTCTATTAGATAACTTTTTTCGTTAAACCTTCTTGTAGTTTAATAAGAGCCTACGACAGTAAATAAGAGCCTAGAGGTTAATGCGCCTATTTTTGTCATAGGCTCCTTTGAATATTGTAGGCTTAGGCTATAGGCCGCAGCCTAAGCCTACGAAAATACATAGGCTTGAGCCTAAGACTAAGGTTAGGCAACCTAAAACTTACATCTCTATAATTTTATAAGAAAAAATACGGTATAACGATCAGTGCTAAAGCCATCGTTTAATAATAATTAATTGGCATTTCATTATAGAATTGTTTAAATGACAACGCTATGAAAACTTTGGACCAGCTATACGGTGCTGCGTCGCTCTAACAAAATATCGTCCAAAATTACGCCACTTTTAATTTTTATTTAGAAAAAAATGGGAGAAATGTTATTGAATTTGTAGTATAAATTCAAAGCGTAAAATGATACACAACATAGTGGCGATTACATGAAATTTTAACACATTTTTCAGTAAATAATAACTTAAGTGTTTGAAAATAAAAGGGTTGATTGAATTTGGATTTTAGCGAACAAATAATTTACAAATAAAACATAAAACTATTTAAATGTATTAAATTCTCTTCTAATGGAAAAACTCTAACTATTATAATTAACGAATATTGGCGTACGAACAGAATAATTTTTACAAATTTTAATGCGTCATACAAATTATATATTTTTAAAAAATCGAGTTACAAAAAAAAGCAATAACCAAATTCAGAAAATTTTTCATACATATAATAATTTAAAATAAATGTTAGTCCAATCGAATTATATAATACTTTGGTCAACCATTTCTTTTTTCGTTATGAGTTACATATTTCACATAAATAAAATTTTAGAAAACCGCCTTTTTTTAATAAATACACGTATCAACTAAGAGATAATAATAAAGTAATAGAAAAACAATAACACGAACTTTAATTAACAAAAAAAAATTTTGTTTATCAAAATTTAAACAGTAGAGCATATACATTAATAAATTAGTGGTGCGTTATATGTTCCGATGCGTGTATGTGAGTGTGAGTGAGTCTGTCTGTATGCGGATGTGCTATACAATTATCTTATATAACATACATGTTTTTTTGGAAGATTAGTTATTATTATTTATATGCGTTTCATTCATTATACAGTTAACAGATTCATAACAATTTTTTAATCATTTACTAAATGGTAGTATTAATAACATTTTTTAAAAAAATGATTCTAAAATGGTAAACAATTTTACAAAGATATAGGCGATTGCAAGATAGCGATAATGAAACGTTATTAGATGTAAAAAAACAATGGGAAAAATGCTTCTAAAAAATGAGTACCGATTTATTATTAACATTTTGTGTTATGTTTACAATTCTTATACAAGTATTTAAAATCGTGTGTTCGGATTCGATTTTTTCTTAAATCGCGTTAAAAAATATTTATATACTAGATCTGTGGTAAATATGGAATTTAAAAATTTGGATAAATTCTCGATTTACAAAGAGTAAACTTCGTCCCCGTATTGAAGATATATTTTGTAAGTAATTAATAATACAAAAATTAAAATAGAAGGAACAAAAAAAACTTAGTCTAAGTTTTAAAAGAAATCGAAAAGTGTGTTCAGTAAATTAATTTTACCAAATAAAAAAACTAAGTATAACACCAATAATTTAGTATCGTTTCGAGTCTTTAGTTTTAAAAATAATGAACTTAACGCTTAACCATAATCATAAACCATTGAACAAAGTAATTACTTATTATTATCGTAAAGTATATCATCACAAGTTTTAATTAATTATATATTAAATATGTAGTAAATTTTTAGTATAAATTAAGCTTTTAATAGTAATAAACCGCTATCAAAAAAAATCTGTTCTCGTAAATATTCGAATCATAAATAAGCAATAAATAGAGACAATAAATTAAAAATATAATATATATATATATATTTAAAACGTCAAGCTTAGCTTTTAATTTAAACTTAATACGCAAACCAATGTCTAATAAATCACATTTGGGTAATAATTTTATTTAGCACACTATAATTGAATACTGGGATAGATCTATAATATATATATATATGTTGAATATGGTGTAGACATTGGTTCGCGTAAAGACATTAGAAAAAAGATTTATATAGAAAGCTCCTAACAATTTGGTTATAAATTTATAAACTCATAATCAATTCGGAATTTAAGAGTTTTTCAAAGACTTTTTGGTTAAGTTTGCGGGCAGTTTGAATAAATAGTCTTTAAAAAGGAAACTTCTCGAGATAGTGATAATAATAATAAACTTTAGCAAAAAATAAGAATTAAAAAAATTAATAAATTATGATAAGAAAATAATTATATATATTAAGATAAGATTTCGGATTCTGAATCAAATGGCTAATCATAGAAAAAATTACGTGTGCATATTACGATATTTTTCATTATTAGAAAAAATATTCAAACGAATAACAACAACAAAAATATAGCGAAAGAAACGTTTTTTTTTAAAAAGAGAAATTAAGATTTGTTCGCAAAAAAAACTTAAATCAAATCGTGTTAATAAAAAATATATAATAACTTAAAAAAACGAAATGATAATAATATTAATAATAGAGAAATACTTTCACCGTTAAATAATACTAAATGGGGGTTTGATTCCGACTAAAACTAATGCAAAAATAAAAATAATACTAAATTAATCTATACTTAACTATGCTTAGCATTAATACTATTACTACTGCCGCCACTAATCGGCAAAATTAACAGTCGATCACAGTCTTCGGTATCACTAGTGTTACGAACTGTCAACAAACTGCTACTAATATTATTATTAAGTTTACTATAATTCGAGGTATCATTATTATTACAACTATTATTATTAGTATTATCGGATAGAATTAGATCCGATTGTTTCGTCACCGATAAATCACTGGTAGCATTGCTATCACTCGTATTACTGATAATACTGGTACTAATAATCGAGTTGCTGTCATCGCTGACGCGATTCTTGCGGTGCGTTCGTTTGTGGCGCAAGAAATTAAAATTACGGTCCGATTGATAGGTACAGCCGGGATGTTCGCATTTGAATATCTGGCGACGAAGTGGTGGCGGACGCGCTCGCGGTCGTTGCTGTCTTGGTTGAGGTGTTTGAGACTGTGGCGATGACGTCGTGGACGAGCATCGCGACGACTTCGATGATGAGGTGTTGCGCGGTTTCGATGACTTCTTCGATGATGACGATTGCGGTGTTGACGATTGGCTGCTGCTCTCCATTTGCGTCATACCAGTGGGTTGTTGTTGTTGCGACTGCTTCTCATGGTTATGATTGTCTTCAATGGGTGACGATTCGTGCTTTATTGTACTATTAGTTGCCATTTGTAGCAATAGTGACGCGTACTTCTCACCGGTCACTACTGATTCCTGTTTTGGTACTAAAACCCAATAACAAACATGATATAATCATATATGAATACAACGGCAAACACACAGAAAAGTGGCGTACATTTATTGTTATCGATGATAACGCGGTATATATTAAAGCTATCGTTAATCGAGTTCAATGTCTTCGTGTTTCGGCAATGATTCAGATCGAAGCGTTGTTTGGCGTCGACGCCATTACCGCAGCATATATTCTCCACCTCTTCGTCGTCGTCGATATTCTCAGTTGTCTCCGATGTGGCGCTTTGGGTCACTTCTTCGTCGTCTTCGTCGGCGCAATTCAGCAAAATCTTCTGCTGCTCTCTGCGCCACAAATAATCTAAGTTTTGGGGCCGCGAACACGACGTCGAAGAAGTGGCTGCGAAACGTTAAGTTTTAATTGTATCAAACAAATAAATCATATGATAATAATACCATAGTTGGCGTTGTACTGATAGCTAGTACTGTCGCAGTCCATCGAATCCAAGTCCATGTCGAGTATGCGCTTCGACGTCCGGTACCAGTCGTCGTACAGTTCCAAGTGGTTGTTCAGCAGAAGACGGGGCGATGGGTGTAAGTGATAGTTGCAGTCCAGCTCGACGTCGATGCCCTCGATTTGGTGATACTTGCGTTGCCATTGTTTCAGATAGAGTTCCGCTTCGGACTGAAGCCAACGCACTTCAACTCTTTGCTGCTTTTTGTTGTATTGTTTTGTTGACGCGTTTGCCATATTTGTAGTGTCAGTGCGACGATAGATACCAAAGCCCTTTATTTCGTTTTGTTGTTTATGCTTTACTGTTTTAACTGATAGTTTCTTAACGCCAAAACAGCTGTCACTGACAGTCATGTGATTACGTGTGCGATTTTCTACAGTATGTATGTGTTATGTGACGTTACGAGTGTAACACCTGTGTGACGTCACGACATTATGCGTGACCATTACGCCATATAAAGTACAGTATGTAGTATGTAGAGTGTGTAGAGGTATGCGGTTATGTGTTTACGCCATATTAAATGCGCATTCGTTTCGAAATTCGTAGATTTACGTGAATTTATTTTTTGATTAGTTAGTATCTAGTTTTGTTTTTTTTTGTGGTTGAGTTTTTAAGTAAAACTCATGTATTCGTAAATAATTTTTTTAAGATTATTACCAGAGTCGAGACTTTTTAGGAACTAAAACATCAAAATTTAGATCGGTAATTCGGACAAAATTTCGACTTTTCGGACATATTTTCGGAAATTTTAGGAAAATTCGGAAAAATTATTAGTAGTATATTAATAGATATACAAATATAATTGTTGTTTCGTTAACATAAGAAAATTATCGAAACCACTTATATTTAATTGCACATTTGTTGGTTTTTGAATTTTTTATCGTTAATCTGATAAATATTTTACAAAAAAGCTCATATTTTTTCCTGGAGAAGCGTTGTAAACCTGAGTTTTAGGAAATTTAAATTAGTTTAAATTTATTTGTAATAAGCAGGGATAGGGATTTCCGGGACTAAAAACTGGTCAAAACGGTCGGGAACCGGGAACAAAAATGTACCAAAAGCGGGA
>JAQIXJ010001847.1:0-18316 GCA_034700185.1 Phthiracarus laevigatus | reverse complement strand
TAAACTTTTGCTATGAGTTTTATGTTCGCTGTTGTTTTTGTTTAGACTTTTTGTCCTGAAATACTATTTCAACGAATATCATAAATATGTACTTTAATTTCTTTTGGAAAACAAAAATTTATTAAAAAATTTCTTTTTCAAATAATCTTTTGTAAAATTTATACATTACATGTAATCATTTTAAATTTATGAAAGCAACTATTCAATGGACTTCAATTAATTGGAATCTATTGAAATGAAATTTTATGGTTAAAAGTGTTGTTGGCTCCATATTTAAAATAATATTATTATAGTTGAATTTAAGTTATGGAGTTGGAAATTAAATAATTGAATGGAACGAATTACTCAAAATATCATTAAAATTTTTTATTTTTTCAAAAAATTTTAAGAAAGTTTTGAAATCTTTAAGCTAACGAGTAAATTAAGATTGGTATTATGGGAAATACTGTTATGTTCAGTTATTTAATTCATAAATATTAATCTTTGTTACTTAATCATTTTACTTTAGGTTAGCACATCATAACCTAAGCGCGCTCACCATCCCTTTTCTTCATTCATGTTAATATAACTTATACGTATTTATGTTCTTGTATATACATGTTATAAAATTTATTAATCTAAGATTTATCCTTATCCGTATAATATACAAAAGAATGATGTCATTCTCTCTCTCCGTCACGTTCTCCTACAATACAATATAGCGCAATTTTTACTTTTATCACCTAACAATATTAAAAAAGTTTTTGTTTTATAATAAGTATTATTGTGTAACGCAATAAATGTTTGATATTCAACAATAAAACAATATACAAGTATAACGGGTATATTCAACAATAACAAATATAAAACTTAATACGGGCTCTAATATCAATAAACTAATTATTGCATATTTTTATGAGGGGATTAAAGGAATAAAAAAAATTTATTTCCGCGAAGCGGGTTTTTTACTAGTTTCCTTATTAAAATAATGATGTCTCTCCTTTTCTCCGTCACGTTCTCCTACAATACAAACTTAAACCATTTTCACTACCTTCACCCAACAATACAAAAAAGTTTTAAACGTAATATGCATACTGTTTTATTGCGCTAGAAATTAGCCTAAAATTCAACAATAAAACAAAATGACAGTTAATATAAACAATATAATATATTATACGGGCATGTTAGATCCACGCGAAGCTGGTTTCTAACTAGTATTACAGAAAATCTTTTATTTATTGAGCATGACTATTGCAATAAAACTTATATTAATTAGCTAGATAATTATTATTTATAGCTATATATTAATTTAACTAAAATGGCCCAAACTAGTTTATATAGCAATTTCATACTTTCATACACTAGCTTATAAAATAAGCAGCAAATGCTAAAATTTTGAGGCTTTAATGATAAAATGTAGATAAACCAAGCATCATAGGATGAACCAATTTTAGATTACCTGTAACCATATTTTATCGATAACTCAACAATTAGTTTGATTAGTACACCGCATACTTCACTTTGACTTTGCCAAATGAATGGATGAACATCGAACCAAAATGGTATATATCTCGATACGTTTTCATAGCTTGCCGTTTTATTCTCAACAAAATCTGCTCTATTGTAAGCAGAAATCTTGAAATAGAACTTGTCTGTCATTTTGTCAAAGTAGCTATTATTTATTTCTTGTGAAATATTTTCTTTACAACAACAATTTTTATGTCTTACTTTTATAATCAATAATGAATATTGTATTATATTAAAAAAAATTATTTTTTATAACACTAGCATTAATCCTAAATACGCTAAAGTAACAAAATCGTAATTAATTTTTAAATGTGTATTCCTGTCAAAATTTATTTCATTAAAATAGTTATCTAAAAAAAAATTCTTCGCTGACGATAAAAAGAAAGAAAAGCGGTCAAACAACACTGAAACGCCGTACGCCTCTTTTATTGAATACATTAATATCAACATAAAATAATCCACTAATCTAGCCTTGAATTTGACGTTCGGTACTTTTTTTCAAATTTCGTATTTCGCATGAACCAAGAGTAGTATCCCTCAACATTATATATGTTTGAACAGCTTTTTTACTGAATAATTTTAGCGGGTATTTGATGAATAGGATTCGCGCATAAAATCACCACAAAATCTAAGCGAATACCGTATAAAACAATTACGCCACTAGTTTTTATTTTTTTATGCTTGGTTTTTATTTTTTGTTAACAGCTTCGTTCGCAGTACAGTATATACACATGAAGGCTATATTCATTTTTACAAGTTTACTGCTGGCACTAACGAAACAGGTCCGCAAAAAAAGTAACAGTAATCATCTGGAGATGCGTTTACTAATAGTTTTCACTCTTTTCTACGGTGCATACAATTGCCAATACATATCACCGGACGAGTATAAATATAAGATTTTATGGCGAGACTGTTTCGATACGGGCCTCGAAACGGTGTACGATTACAGTTTCGAGACAATTGACGGCAAGCGTAACGTTAGTCTCGGCGAGTATCGAAACGTGACGCTTCTTATCGTGAATGTGGCCACTTATTGTGGCTTTACGTACACGTACCCGCAGCTTAACGAGTTAAAGCAGATATTCGGTAATCGTACCTTCGAGATAATAGCGTTCCCTTGCAACCAATTTGGACAAGTGAGTAGTTTTTTTAAATCATTGTAGCGAATATTTAAGATCTTAACGATTAAATCGTTGTTGCGAATATTTATTTGATTCTTGAATTTTTTCTTTTGAAAAATTAACTTATTTTATTTAATTGATAAGAAATATATGCGTATGGCATTGCGATATTCCAAGTTTATTTTTTAGGCATAATTTGTTAATTTGAATATGTACCTGTATATGTACCTGAATTTTTTGTTTTTTTATATATTTTACGGATAACCTTGCGGCATATTTTCTGATATTTATCCTTCTATAAATTAGACGGAGTCTATTTAAATATTAAATGAAACTTATAACTATGTAATTAACTAAATTATTATATAATTTTTTGTTGTCTATGCAAAAAACTATGCGAGAAGCAAGCAGTGAGTTGTGAGTAGCAAGTTTATACAAAACAAAAACTACATGAAATGACAACTCCCTTATTAATAATCTTACTGATACCAACCAATTCCATAGTCAAAAGAACCCACTAAACTTTAACCTTGGAATATATATTGAAAATACTGTGAATACTTACTTTTAGCCATTTTGTGAGAATCTCTGCTCTTTGTGTAAATATTTTTAAACAAAGCCGCAATTTAGTTGTCTATTTTTTTAAATAAAAATTTTCGATGATATAGTTATTAAAATTAATACCATTTTAATTCTCTAATATTATTGATTTATTTTGTTTGCAGCAAGAACCAGGGGGTTCGGGCGAAGAAATATTAAATGGCATCAAATATGTAAGACCTGGCAAAGGATTTGTGCCGCAATTTCCGATGTCAAAGAAAGTTGATGTGAATGGAGACAAACAGAATCCGCTTTTCTCGTATCTAAAGGTATGGCTATTAGAATGTCATTTCAGTGTGAAATAAATACAAAAAAAAGTTTGCATCGATGAATTTTACTTTCAATTCTGTAGAAAAATTTTAGGGAAAAATTAAATGTAAATAAAAACAGGTTTATGTAAACTTTAATTTTAGTAGAAATAACAAGAAAAAAAATCGCATTAAACGGGAAATTCAATGTGTTTGAATTTAATATGATATTTTCAAAACAAATTTTAAAAATTCACATACATTATCATTATGTTTTTCTTTAAAAAAAATCCGAGAATATGCTGCAAAACATTTTTCATAGTAAAACGAACAAAGGAAAAATTTACTAACAAAAAATTGATTTCCGCGAATAAAATTTAGAAAACAGTTTTTTTTTGTTCCAATTATTTACATAGCGAGCGTGCCCTTCGACGAGCAAAGACTTCGCTAAAAGGGAGCGGCTATACTACGACCAATTAAACGAAAGAGACATCCGCTGGAATTTCGAGAAGTTTCTGGTACACCCGTTAACCGGTAAACCGATAAAACGGTACAGCGCTTATTACGATCCGATCAGTATCGAGCAAGATATAGCGGACATTGTTCCAAAATATCAAGACATCACTACCACGGAGGCTGACAGCGGCAATAATATCAATTTGACCGAAACGAATACTTTCCCGGAAGTGACATCTCTGTAATTTTGATAACAGAAATATTTTTTGGTCGGTTATCAATTTACTCTTTCTTGCACTCTTTTTTTGCGAACCAGTATTTGTATTTAGCAGCATTCGTAAATTGATCACGAACTTATAATATATAGAGCCAATGCACAAACTGGATTTTAAATCTAAAGTATTTTTTCGTTTCAGGTTTCATTCGGCAAAAAAATCACTTTAATCAATCTTTTTTTATAGCTTACCGTTAATGAACTTTTATTAACGGCATATGTATTAGTGTATAAAGGCGTATAAAAACGCAAACTTTTTAGATAAACGACATTTAACGATAATTTTGAATTCCTAATGTGTACTATGAAATGATTTATTTTTTCCTGAATTATTTTTATTCGCCTCAAATCTTAAAAATAAGTTGATGGAAGTTATTTTTCTTTTATCTTAATGTTTTACTATATGTGTCTTTTATTTAAAGCATTTAGAGTTTAATAATTTGCAAAATATTAAGCTTGACGTAAATAAGTTCACGTTTACAAAAAATGCAAAATATATCAAGTATAACGAATCTATTGTTAAAAGTTTGTGATCAATTTTGGTACTTAAACATTGTAACCCAAACAATGCTTTTAGTTTTTATAATTTATTATTTTCTTGAATTATAATTATATCTATTTGGAAATGTATTAATTCATTAAATGCAAAAATTTATACGTGTAACAAATGATATAATCCAAAATAAAAATTATTACGCTATATAGAACATTTATAATTAATATTCTAATTTAATATAATATATATTAATAGTAATCAACTGATATTATGAGTAATAATAAGATTTTAATATGTCAGTGGGAAATAAAATAGAATTAATACAAATTTACCAGAAAGTTAGATAAACAAAAGTAATGCATCCGTATATCAGTTATTTCGGCTCAGTTTTAAGCACAGTAAATTTTAAGTTTTCGAATATATATACATAGAAGGATAAATTATTTGTTGATTATACTGTAAACGAGAGTAAATATAGAGAAACAGTTTGCCATAAAGGTTAGTACAGTTAAGTTAGTTAATGTGAATAAATCAGAGCAGGTGAAACCAATTTTTCGTGCTGATAAGACTTCGATTAGATTACATAATTTTAGATTTAATAAAATGCGGAATTTAGTTGAATCATTAGCAATCATTGATTGAAGCAATGGTCTAATAGAGTATATATCAGTCGGAAGAGAACATACGACAAAGGTAAACAAGCAAACCCAAAAAATGACACACATAAAATAAAATACGGAAAAAGCAGAATATAAGATGTTTTCTATAAGTCTGAAGTTATATATTAGTGTTATGAAGATAAGCGAATTAAGTAGAATTGGCATAATAAGATATAGAATTAAGACAAATGACTTAATAATTGCGTTCAATCCATCCAATAGTTTGCAACAATCGCTAAATCCTTGAAGTAAATTTGTAGTCAACAACTTTGTGTTGACTATAATGAATGGTAGAATAATATATAATTTAATTTAAAATAAATATTCATAATGTTTATAACGTTGAACTCGGGCGTTATGCTTTATACCGGCCCCATTGTTGAATATTTTTAGTTTTTTCTTAGTTTTTAATTAAGTTTGCGCGCCGTAGGCGCGCGTGATTAGCGGTTTTCTATACTATTACATTGTTAGAACTTACAAAATTAAAATTTTTACAACAATGGGGCCGGTATAATGCACAACCACCTTGAACTCTTACAATATTTTAATACTGAAATATTAATTATAATAGAAGTTGCTTAGAAGCCCAAACTTTAATATATCATCTATTTTGTTTCATACTAGTAAACCCACCTGTGACCCTTTGCTAATAAGCCTAATCCTAACGTTTATAAAAATATATATTTAATTTGAATAAACTTTTTATTACCCGTTATTATTTTATAATTATTATGTTATATGCTTTGCCCGTTATATATTATTTCCCAATTTCTCTCGCAATACAACAATGTTATCAAATAGTTAATGCATTTTTAGATATTGTTAGAAAATCACAGTAAAATTAAGTATTTTAGCAGAAAGCGCTTTAATTCTATTGTTGCCGACAGAGATTATGACTGAGAAACGAAAAAGTTTTTTAGCTCACTTTGTAAAAGTCAGCTATTGGATTTGCAATGTCTGTCTGTCTGTCTGTATGTATGTATGTCTGTAGACTTTTTATAGATCGCAAAAATGACTAAATTTGAGTCATAATTTGGCCAAAACTGAGTCAAAATGTGTCGAAATTGGCTTAAATAGGGGCAAAAAATGGCTTAAATATGGTCAAAAATGACTAAAAATGGGGCAAACTTGGCCTAATTAAGGGCAAATCAGGGCTCTAATTGGGGGAAAAAATGCCTAAAAATAGGAAAAATTGGTTTAAAAATGACTAAAATCTGGTCAAAAATGGGTTATATCGTGGCAAATATGAGTTATATTTGGTGTCACGCGTCTTACTATCTATACTAAAATACGTTATGACACGAGCCTAATTGTATCTATAAGCACAATTTTGATGTTATCTCGTCAACAGCTAAATTAAGAAAGAAAAAAATATCCTTAACACTCACTGAAGTACTATTCATAACAATGTAATAAAGCACATAAAAAATTTTATTGAAACATAAATAATTAAAAGTTTTGTTTGTTTAAAATTAGAAATCAATAATGTAAGCCAACAATAGATTTAAAGTCAAAGTGAGCTCATTACTAATGTTCATTCTTGTTTTTTATTATTTTTCGCTTGAAATAAAGTAAAATACTATTGTTAATAGCTGAATTGAAATAAAAGTGAAATGACAAATATTTTTAAAAGCAAAAATAAAATACATTTGAAATTAATAATTCAAAAAGTTATAGTAAAATCCTATGTAATTAGCATATACTTTTAAAATTTGCATTACAAAGTGAAAAGTAACTCAAAAGTAAAATCAATAAATTAAATTCACTTGGTTTGGAAGCAAAAGTATAAAACAAGCTTTTTTAAAAACTTTAACAAAAAGAAACGTAAAATAAAATCTAAATTAAATCAAATTTCAAGCTTTTAAAAATGCTATTAGCTTGATTAGAAAAGGTTAGCTATAATAGTTGGTATCTATTTGAGTCTGTCTATGGACTTTTTCATTTTATCTTTTATTAAACTTTTTTATTTTGATTCTTTATAGTAATTAATCTTATCTTAAAATGTTAAGAGGCTTTATTTATTTTCTTCAAATTTATCAACTTTTTAAGACTAAAACTTTATTTGAGTTGTTTTTTGACATTACATGAATTCACTATAACAGTTTTAAGCCTTTTTTGTACTAAATGAGTTTTGAAAGGAACAAATTTTAACAAATATGACATATCAAAAGAAATTACAAAATATTCGAATCAAAGTAAGAGCATTGTAAACGATTATTATAAACTAAATTCAATTTTTTTTGTAGATGAAAATTATCCCAATTGATTGACTTATTGATTAGTTGCCACCGGATGAGTACGTTTAGTACCATATAAAACAATATTAATTCTATCTTTATTTTTATATAGTTGATAAAAACTTATTAAGTGCATTTTATATTTCTAAATAAATGCGCGTTTCATAAATGCAATAAAAATGAATAGTTTATGAAAAATCTATTTAATTTAATGAGTTTAGAACATTAAAAAATTATACATTTTTAGGTTGTTTGGTTAAAAACAATTTATTGCATCCAAAATATTTTGTTTTAAACAAATATATAAATAATTTTATTCTTAGTTTAGCTGTTTAGCTGTCGACTACTTAACATCAAAATTGTGCATAAAAATACAATTAGGCGCGTGTCATAACGTGTTTTAGTATAATTATCAGGACGCGTGAAACTAAAATTTACTCATTTTTGCCCCGATATTACCCACTTTATACCCGATTTTGTGTCAGTTTTTACAAAATTAGCTTAATTTTTGGTCATTTTTAACCCTATTTAAGCTCTGTTTTGCCCATATTAAAGACAATTTCGCCCTATTTTTAGTCATTTTTGACATAAATTGAGCTCTGTTTTGCAAATTACAATGCCAATTTCGCCCAATTTTTAAAAATTTTGGTTAAATTAAAGCCCTCTATTGTCCCTATTTAAGCCAATTTTGACGCGATTTGCTTCAATTTTGGCCTAATTTTGTTCTTTTTTGCCTGTTTTTGTGACCTCAAAAAGTCAACAGACATCCAGACAGACGAACATGTCAAACTCAATAGCTCAACTTTTTCAAAGTGAGCTAAAAATTTTAAAAAATGCAATAATTAAATAAGTTGCGGTAAACATTCCTTACTTAGTATATAACAATGGAAACACCAACAGACGGAATGACAGGGCAATATCAATATGATGTTCATTTTTGTAAAAAAACTGACAAAAGAAATTTATTAATTCATTTTATTATATAATTTAAATTAATAATTACATTTCTAAATATAATTTGACTCATTATTTAAAGAATTAATAGTTTAATTCTAAGATGTGAACGCCATTTTATTTGTGTCCATAATTGGTTGCTTGTTTTGTTTATAGAATTGAAATGGAAATTGGAACCAATAGTTTTAATAAACTTTCAATATATATTACACTATAAAATTACCATCAAAAGAGTTATATATTATGTTGAAATCTTTTGAAAATTACTTTCATTACCGCTGAACCGAAATGGAATTGGAGATCAATACAGATAATTGCTTGGTAATGGAAAGAAATTCTTTGTGTTTACCGGTAATTGAATAGATACGATTTTTTTTGCTAGCGATAATGGAACAATAGTTGATTATTGGCGGTTTTTAAATTTTTCATGCAATCCTTTAACACTTAATTAAAACATTAAATAATCACCTTTTTCGACTTCATTATAAATATACAAACAAACAAGATTGATACAGTCAAAATATCTGAGTTTGCTATTTAAATTTTAGTATGTTTATGGTCGCTCGATCTCTTCGTTTGTTCGCTCCCATTATTTTATATTTTCTGTTTTAAGTTATACATTATGTTAAAAACAGATGATTACAAAAACCATTCGGTTTATTATCGCTCATAAGTAGCATATTCAACATTTTTGCTGAATTTCCCTTATGATGACTAGATTTTGAGACATTTTTGAGCTTATAAATCATATTTTTACTGCAAATAGCGGCATATGCCACTTTTATTATTAATTAATTTTTGTCATTTTAGACTAGTTTTGCCAATTTCTTCCAGTTTTTTTTGGAAATTTTTTACTATTTTGAGTCTGTAAGTCAATATATTTACAGCAAAAACCGGCATATGCTACTTTTATTTTTCATCAAATTTTGTCATTTTATTTTAATTTTGCCTATTTTGGCTAGTTTTCGATAACTTTTTGCCATTTTGAGTCTGAAAATCACTATTTTTATGTCAAAACCGGCATATTCCATTAAAACTTTTTTCTATATTTTGGTGATTTTAGCCCATATTTGTATAATTTGGCCAGATTTTAGCTATTTTTAGCCTGATTTTTGCTATTTTTTTCAACCAAAAGCGGCATATAACACTCAAATTTGTTGCTTAATTTTGGATTTTTATCAGATTAGTATCTAATTTGACATAATTATGGCCTTTTTTGAAATAATTAATGCCAATTTTGAGCATATTTTTTTGTATTAATGTCCTTATAATTTGTCTTTTTTGGCCTTAGCATTCCTTTCTGAGCATTATAAGAGGTCAAAATCCCTTTATTAGTATAAGAAATTTGTAATATCCTTTTATCAGAGTGAAGAACAATATCCCTTAATTGGCAAAAAAAAAGGTGAAAATCCCTTTATTAAATTAAGAAATTGGTAAAATCCCTTCATTAGAGTAAAGATCAAATTCACTTAATTAACGTAGGAGTGTGCACATACGAACGGACAGACGGAAAAACACCCA
Source organism: Phthiracarus laevigatus (assembly GCA_034700185.1). Lineage (NCBI taxonomy): Eukaryota > Metazoa > Arthropoda > Arachnida > Sarcoptiformes > Phthiracaridae > Phthiracarus > Phthiracarus laevigatus. Next base: position 8,244 of record JAQIXJ010001847.1, on the reverse strand, counting down.
ACTCCATATATCTGTCAAATTGGCAGTCAGAAAAAAATTTAGATCCAATCAGAGTTGTTCCCAGAGCTTAAATATTTCATTGTTTGAACGGTCATTTAAAATATTGAATTTTAAAAAATGTATATAGAAATGCAATTGAAATAAAAGCATTTTGTGAAAATCAATATAGAAATGCAATTGAAAACGAAAACACCATATGAAATCAACACTAGTTGCAACATAAAAAAGTACATAACTTTTTGAACTTTATTAAATTATATATTGAAAGTTTTTTCATTATTAATGAAAAGAATAAATTATCATCTGTTTAACTGTAAATAGCACAAAAAATACAATCTTATGTTAAAATATATTTACATTTCAATTATTAGACTCTAATAACCATTTGAGGGGTGTGTATAAACATTGCGTTGGGCCCAACTATAATTAACTTAACATGATTTATAAGTTGATAGAAATGCTGTTTAAGATGACATTACAGTTTAATAAAATAATATACTATGCCAGAAAATTATACTACAAAGAAATAGATTAAAAATTAAAATAATTATAAAATTGCAGCCAGTCAGAGATACATTCAGACAAGACAAATGTTAGATATTTAGAAGCCCAATGATCCTAGGAACCACATCGATGGCAAGTATCGAATGACGAACCGGAATTATTCGCTAACGAAGGCTACCGGTGGTCTATTCGTTTAAGAACGGATTATGCTTTTGATTTTGTTATCTTCTATACTGTTGAAGTCGTGGATTGAGTATTAAGACATACCATTTCGTTAGCTTAGACTTCCAGTTCCATCGAAATTTGAACTTCTTTATCGAAATCCAGATCAACTTCTGTTAGTAGTCTACGTTTGATCAATTCACTTCGAAGACCATTAACCAACTGATCCCGTAATGCAGATCTAAATGATTCCCATCTTTGCAATAAATGGATAATCGTTTGATATCGGCGATGAAATCGAAAAGGATTCTCCATCCATCTGTTTACGTGACCAGAATTGCTATCTTACGTTAAGACTTCTAAAGCTGGCGGTTAGAAATCTTTCTTCAATATATCGATCACTTCGTCCAATGTCTTCTTTGTCGGATCCGCAGATGAATCCAAATTAACCAGAAGTTCGAACATCGGGTCCCCCATATTTGCAATAAAGACGAGGAACTGATCTTCTGACTTATTCTTGTTTATCAGAAAGTTGACCGTAGACGAGAAACGTACGTAGAAAGTCTTCGGATAGAAGGAAGTAATTGATCCTGAATACTTCGATATCGCTGATCAGTAAATGAGAAGATGTTTAATCGACCAATAGCCACAGAATTCGTTTCCATAAGCGTTACAATATTGGAAGTGTGGTTACAATATTTAAGAATCGCCACAAATCTTGGATGAATCCCCACAATATCTCGGAGGAATCGCCACAATATCCTACCGATTGCACCAGAAAGTTTGTAGTGTGGTTGACTCATAGAAATAAGTCGAATGTTGTATGTTTATGACGAGTAGCAGTAATTTAGTCACAATAGGGCACGCGTTAACGTGTAAACTATAACTGATTCTGAAGATTGGCGATACTTAACACTTCTGAAGAAGAATGGTACCATAGAAACAAATGTGTACCACAAATACAATAAAATATTTACATGTTAAACTTAGGAAATATTTCAGTATATAATAATGAATAGAAATAAGCACTAAATTTTTATTTAATGTTAACAGTATATTGAGTTACATACAAGTGAATATAAAAGTCATTGAAACATAATGACTGTTGAGTTATATTGAAAAGTAATGAGTAATAATAAGTAAGTATAGAAAGTATAAATAAAGTATATGAAGAATTAAATCATTAGAAATTTATAGAAAATAATAATAGTTTAAATGATGTGACTTTGGTTTACATACACTACAAAACCTAATCAATTTAAAAGAACACGATGATTCGTTTTTTCCTAAACTTTAATTAAAACAGATTTAACTGATTTAATTCTTTTTAGCTCACTTTGTGAAAGTCAGCTATAAGATTTGCAATGTCCGTGACTCTGCTTGTCTGTAGACTTTTTTAGTTCTCAATAATCAGGCAAAAAATGATCAAAATTGAGTCAAAATAGTGTTAAAACTGGCTTAAATAGTGGAAAAACAGGGTTTAAATTGTGTCAAAAATGAATAAATTAGGGAAAAATTGGCTATAATAGGGGCAAAACTGGGCTTAAATTGGGTCAAAAATTACTAAAAATGTGGCAAAATTGGCTTTAATGGGGCCAAAATACGGCTTAAATAGAGGCAAAAATAACTAAAAATGGGGCTAATTTGGTCAAAACAGACACAAAATCGGTTCAAAAATGGTCAAAATCGGGGCAAACATGAGTATAGTTTGGTGTAACGCGTCTAAATATTTCGACTAAAACACGTTGACACGCGCCAAATTGTATCTATAAGGACATATTTGATGTTATCTTTTCGGCAGCTAAACTACAAATGGATAAAAATATCCTCAACACTCATTGAAGTACTATTTATAAATATGTTTTAAAGCACATAAAAACTTTAATCGAATCAATAATAATTAAAAATTTTGCTCAAATTAGCTAATAATATACATTACTAGGGCCATTAAAGGCCACTAAATGAGTCAAAACTCAAATTATGAGGCAATAAACAGGTGGAAATTGGAAAAGTTCATCAAAAATTACTGAAATAAGTAGTTAAATGTCAATAGAAGGCTTCCCTTATGACTAAACACTCTAATATGTCAAATATATCCAAAATTAGTAAAAAGTTTGAAAGAAATATTTTGTTTTTATAAGAACATTTTGGACAAAAATCATAAACAACGGGTGAAAACATCTGAACTATAGATTCCCTTTATATAGTAACATTTTACACAAAAATGATAAAAATTTGCTTGAAACAGGCGAAAATGTAAAAAAATGATTCCATTTTCATTGTAATTAAAAGGATATTTAATATCAAAACCCGTTAAAAATGTAAATTATTTTTGGATTCATTATTTAAAAACCCAGTAAAAATCCAACTTTATAAGTAAAAACTTAACATAAAGAAAAATAATGTAAAAAATGGAACCGTGCGAACGAAGTTTGCAACTAAAAAAACGACTTTAACGATCTTTAACATGTCAGCTTATATGACTGTTATATCGATTATATAATAATTGCAATAGTGTAACACACATATGATAGCATATTGAACAAGATAAAGTCTAGCTAGAGGTGGGAAACTGTGAACGATTGGGTATCTGGTGGGATCACAGCAATTAGAAGTTTTAAAATATAACGGGAAATACAAACATACAGACATATCAATAACATAATGCAAATTTTCAATATGCCATTAAATCTAACTTGACGAAGTCAGATTTTATGACAGTAACAGCGACCTTATACAAAATAACTTTACAAATGCAGATATCATGACCGTATCAGAGACCATACACTAACTTAAACTAACTTCAAAGTCAGATATTGCCTATTTTAAAAGACATAACAATTTTTAATCACGTTAAAGAACAAATAGCAACATTTTATCAGGGGTCATATAATAACTGAAACTAAACTTACAAAATCAGATTTTGTGACCTTATCTATCTTGATTTATATTAAAATATTAGACCTCCAAAAAATATCTAATCAGCTAGCAATTGTAACTAAAAATATTTTTATGATTCATTTTTATTAATGAAATATAAATAAATAAAACAATTAATTTACAGTTCAATAAAGATTATATATTTTTCAAAAAATATTAAATAATTTATTTATTCAATTATTCACGAAAAACGTCTAATTAAATTTATGCATTATTAAGACGAAAGTTTAAATAGCTTTGTTAAGAACTCGAAGAGAGTACATTATAATATTAATTGTATTTCCAAAAACTATATTAACATTTTGTTTCAACGTATGTAAAAGACATTTTAGAAAAAGTAAAACACAATTGAAATGAAATAAACTGTTAAAAAAGAAAGAATCTGAAATGAAAAATTTTCTTAAAATTAAATTGAAATCAATATTGCCAAAAGTAAAGCAAAAGAAAAATTATTTAACTTACTTTTTAAAATTGTATTTATAGTTTATGTTTAATGAAAGGAAACAAGCTAAAATTTGTTTAATAAAAATAATTCATAATTTCTTTGTATTTTAGTTGGTTCTTTAAAACAATGAAAAGTATTATACCAAGACATAATTTATATTTCCAAAAAATAAATTATAAATATGGTAACATTGTTCAAGAAGATATAAAATCACTTTCCTTTAAATCATAATAAATAAAATAAATCTAAACATAATTTGAAGAAAAAATAATAAAGTATTGTATAGCATACTTTAAACTGTAAATTAATTTATAAAGTTTAGTATATATACCATCCCATTCGCTTCAAAATTTTTAATTGGGGAAGATTACATAATTATGTTTTAATTTGACCTTAAGCAAAATTACAGTTTTATAAAACATATTTGTTTTTATTTTTAATTTTTAATTTGTATAGATTAGAACAGTTTTGATGTTAACTCGTCGAAAACTTATCAAAAAATAAATAAAATTGTGCTAAATATTAACTCACTATTATACATAACATTGTTAAAAAAATACAAGAAAAATTTAAGCTAAAAATGATTAATTTAAAGGTTTTTGTTAATATCAGCCAAGTTTTAAAGTAAGAAAGAGAATTACTTATGTTCACATCTAAATTATGCATTTAAATAAAAGACAATACTTAAAGTAATTGAATATAAGTATTATTTGAGTTTTGATTTTTTAAATCAAATAATTAGTTTTTCTTATTATTTTTTAGAATCTGTAACAAATCTTTCTTTAAAATTAAAGTTTACTCTTAATATTGCATTGACATATAGTTATAAAAATCTCAAACTTAAATAAATAATATTTTTATAGTTAATAAACGTTTAATTATTGGTTGTTATAATTGTTCAAAAAATTACTACTGTTTCCGCTTTTTATAAATGGTCTTTCGATAATTAAATACAAAATTATTTATTTAAATGACTTTATGACACTCCAAATACAGATAAACAATATTAGATAAGAATTTACAAAATTGTTAATTCATATGACTTAATTAATAGCTTCATTTTACCTACTAAAAAACAAGGTTTTAATAGATATTTTATTCATAATTTTATGAATAAACACACATTGCCTTCTATTGTTAAGACTGTGTTTGCAAATATAAACTGTTCGCAAACCCGAATTGCTCAATAAAACAATCTCGTTCAATTAAACCAAATTCATAAGCTAGTAGTCATTATAATAGCAGAGCACACATAAAAACAACAATCTAACTAATCCATTCGAAAATTTAACATTTTACTGGCTTATCCAGAAGCTTAATTCATAAATTAAATTGAAAAATATTAAAATAGAAAAGATATTAAGAATTTAAATAAAATTCGAAACGCATGCAATCCCAAAACAATTAAAGCGTTTAGTTTATATATTATAATATAGTTTGATAAGAAATAATAGTACATTTTGTAAAAAAGACAATTATTTATATTGTTTATATTTAGATTTTTTTTTATTTAATTGAAAAACTGCGTATAAGTTTGTATTTTCATTTATATAAAACTGATGTAGAAAAACAAGGGGTTTATCAGGAATTATTCACGTAATAAATTTTAAAGTTGACAATAAGAAAACTTGATATATAAGGTTATAATATCTGATTTTCTATTCAAATTTTAGATAGATTGCCGTAGCTCCTTTTTCAATCGCTTGCTTTCAATATTTTATTTTATGTTTTCTATAATATGATTAAAATCAAGCTAAAAACCATTTTAATCAAATACAAATAACTTTATTGTCACAATTATATTTAAAAGGAGTTTTGATAATTTAATTGAATTACCCATGTTTTGACTAAATCTTTCGACCATTTTTAGACTGTAAAAAAGTGTTTTTACTCGATAAAATAAAATAATATAATTTGAATTTTTATCAAATTTTGTAATTTAAGACAAGACTAATTTGGCCAATTTGGAAAGTTTTTTGGTAATATTTTGCCAATTTTAGTCTGTATAACCAATACAAAAACCGGCATATGCCGATAAAATAAAAAATTAAGCTCAAATTTGCATATTTTGACAAGGTTTTAATTCGTTTTTAGACTAAAAAATCCCATTTATTAGAGTTAATAGTGGCATAAGTCACCTTAAAAATTAATTAAATTTTGGTTAATTTACCAATCATTAATTATTTTTGCGAGTTATTGGGCCTATATGGCTATTTTTAGACTGAAATTTCATATTTTTACATCAAAACCGGAAGAAAAAGCAAAATAATTAACCTATACTTTAGCTATTTTTTGTAATTTCGGTATTTGGTAAGAGTTTTGGCCACTTGTAACCCGTTTCATGCCACAATGGGAGAATATTTTTTGTAATTTTGACCCTATTTTTGCCTAAAGTAAAGAACAGAATCACATAAGTAACATATGAATGTTTTCAGAGGGACGGACATACGGACAGATTAGTAAAATCCATTGATCTGAAAAATTATAAAAGTAAGATTAACAATAATGTAATTTAATTATGACTAAGATTAAAGTAATGAAAGATTTATTTGAGTTATCTATTATTTTTTGATTTATGATAAATTTCATTGGTAATTATTTTTATAAAATTGACGTTGCATTAAGTTATTATCTTCTAATGGAAAATCAAAATAGACATTGAAGAAGCGTTTAGCGACAAGAGTTTTATTGAGTTCTATCTTGAAACATGATTAATCTCTTTAGTTTTTAGTGTATTAAAACTGATTCAAATTTTAACATTTTTAATTTTGCATCTAATAAAAATCTAAAATGTGTAAAACTAAGTTTTGAATAATTTAATAACAATATTTATGTGAAATTGATCAACAATTTTTCTTTTCGGTTAAACCATTTATAAACATGTTAATAAACATACAACAGTTTAAAATTATATCATTTCTTTTATTTATTGATTTAAAACAAGTTGAAAAAATTTTTAAAATTCGATCAACTGCAAAATATTTAAATTGTTTACGGTTTTTTGGCTAATTTTATACGTTATTTATCTTATTGTCCAGTGTTTTTAAAGAACCTTCCAGATCAGAAACATATATCGCCACTACCTACTTTACGGATATGAGTAAAAATGATAGTATCTATTTTGGACAACACATTAACCTATACCACAAATCATCATTGTGATAGATTATAACTGGTGGCACAATGGCAACAGATGTTTAAGAAACTTAAAAATTGCAACTGCTTCTGAAAACATTGACAATAAACAACTAACAACTTGATTTTAACTCATATTTAATTCTCAACCACTGTTCTTCTCTATTTAATAAGTGGATTGCTTCACCATTTGGTTAAAAGCTGTCAAATTGGACTAAAAACCTTCCAGATCAGAAACACTTATCGACACTACCTACTTAACGAATTTGTGAAAAAATTGTTTGTATTTATTTTTGACAACACATTGATCGTTACGACAAATTCAGCACTGTTTTAGATTCTTACATGTGGTATATTGGCATCAGATACTCAAGAACCTTCATGAAAGGAACCAATTCCGTATAACTATAATATTTTAAATTTTTAACTTTGCTATAAATCGTTTCATTAGAATCCCTTTATTCTACTTTAAACTGCGAACCAGCGGAAGGACAGACGGACAGATAGACTGTCAAATCCATATGTTAATTAAAAAAGTGAGCTAAAAAATAATTTATATTCTATTAACAATAAACTCATTTTTAGCTAACATTTTTGATGAAAAGTGAGCTTATGCTTTTGGCTCTACCCATCCAACCGTCCATTCGCGTGTCCGCAATGGTTCGCCAACTGACATGTTTATTTTAAATTAAAGTTAGATTTTTTCAACTATTATAAAGTAAGCGCTCTATGAATGTATCGTTCTTGTTTGTAAGTAAAGTTCAAAGTTAGTTTAGTTGTTCTTTTAATTTTTATGAATAATTTTTAGTTCTTAAAAATAACTGTTACCACATCTGATCAGTTTTTATTAAAGTTTGTGTAATTAAATAAACGTAATGTTTTGATTTATTTTGATATCCGGATGTAAAAAAATTCATATTTTTGTAAGTTTTGAAGTAGAAAAATATTTTTGAAAGATGTTTTTAAAGTTATTATAAGCTGCCCAGTTATATAACATGGCATATTCAAGTTATCTAAATCCTTCTGAAGACATTTAATAATATATATTTTTTGTTATG
>JAQIXJ010001846.1:0-18335 GCA_034700185.1 Phthiracarus laevigatus | reverse complement strand
AACCATCAGTACCTTTACTGTAAGTTACTATAACATATGCTTTAAGTTACTATAACTCTAATTCGTGCATTGTTTATACTAAAAAGGGTGCCATAAAAGGGTAAAACAAGGTTTATTGAACTTTTGCTAAGTTTTTTTAAGATCCAGGCAATAGAACTGACGCTTAGAGACATTTAAACAAACAGTAACTTCATACTCAAATACTAAGAATTTATTTAATATTTTCAATGAAACTTTTATTGAAAAATAATAAATAAATGTTTAATCGAAAATGAAATGAAAATTATAGTTAAATTAATATCTAGGCATAATTTTTAAAAACTGAAAACCACACTAATTAAAAAATCAAATATATTTAAGAATACGTAAAACTGTCTTAATAAATATACTGTAAATAGATAAAATACATTTATCATACATTTTATACGAATTACATAGTATTGTAAACAAGTTGCGGAATATTACTGTTTCCATTTCAGTATTACTGTTATAAGCTCTTACATTTATTTGCTTTTTAAAAATACGTAAAACTGCTTTGATTAATATACAGTAAATAACTAAAATACATTTATCAAACGTTATATTCAAACTATATAGTATTGTAAAAAAGTTGTGGAATATTCCTGTTTCCATATCGGTAATATTGATAAAAGCTCTTATATTCATTTGCTAAATTATTCGCTAAATAAAAATTTCTATTTCGATAACTCGAATAAAGAAAAACAGCTGAATATTACATTGTAAAGCATATGTTAAGCAATAAGAAAGAATAAGCTGCAAAGAATTTTGCAAACTTAAAAATATAGATTTATTTATATTAATATCAAATTGGTTATTATTACTGCTTCAGAAAAATAAAACTAGTTTAGATTAGTGCGTAAAAACATGACACACACAAATAAATCGAACTTCTAGGGTTACAACTTACCCTTCGATACATTAACCAAAACGCCAGGTAATGCTAATAATATTATGTTTGAACTATAATCGAAAGATTATAAATAATTACGATATTTGAAATATATGGAAGATAATTACTTAATAAATGTTCTACCAAGCCACACCCCTCTATTCTAATATGCTTGACATTATTAAGCATTGATAGGAACGGTAGCAAAATTATTGGTACATTATTATAAATAAAACCATTACTGGGATTTTGGGCCTAAAAATGACTAAAATTAAATTTCGCAAAATATATGAAACCACACTAAATGCCTTATAAATGGCCACATATACCTTATTAATAGTCTACACATTTAACGGTACCATTGAAAAAGACAATTTGCTTTCATGATCAATATTTTTAAAATAACCGATAAAAATAAATAAAAAAATCTGTTTTATATAAAATTTAATGCAAAAATATTAGCAAATTTAAAGTTAAATTATTGTGTTTGATTATATTTCAGTTTTACGCCGTTATTTAAAATTAAAATAAACTTTATTATTCAATTTTCTAACATTTTTAATCAACTGTAGTCGGCTATCGGGAACTTGTTATTACACTATTCTAGTTTTCATCTTTTAGTGCCATTTTTTAAGTTCAAACCAATTGTTATTCAGAGCAATATAACCGGCAAAAAATTTAGATACCAACTATAACAACTATATAGCTAAGACCGTTTGTCTGAGGATTATAACGGTTGTCTTCACGTGTTTTCTTTTTGTAATCGAAAAAACCTCTTCTGTAAAGCCTGAAATAAACTGTCGGCCGAGATCAGTAAAGACTTTACGAACTGCTGCATGGCGTAACACTATATCGAGTACGAAGAATCTCGATACGATTTTAGATGATATATCTCTTAATAGGCGCGTGATTTTATGCGCGTGACATAACGTATTTAATATAATTTGTAAGCCGTGTAATACCAAAACTCACTCATAATTGACATGATTTTAACCATCTTTGTCCCGATTTTGTGTCATTTTTGAAACAATTTGAGCCGTTGATTTTGTCACTGATATCGTGTTTGTCCTTTGATTTGAGTGTGGACTGTTGTATGTGATGATAGCGTAAGAGGTTTTTACCGTTGCTGTTGTAGACTTCGATGAGTTTGTTTGCTGTTGTAGAAATCGATGAGTTTGTGTTATTCAAGTACAACGTGGACTTGTCGTCTAATGGTAAAGCGGCTCTACCAATAAGCTGTACGTATGATACCATTAATGCTCATATACTAAGAATATAACCTAACAGAAATATATGGCTTCATAACGTCATTTTCCTTAGTTTCTTCAATTTTGTATAAATTATTTAAAGCCAGTTTTTTATTAGTTTTATTCATATCTGAATGTTTAATTTTTGTTCAGCTATGTACTGTATTGTTATATGCACTGACAATATTATCTAATATATTAAAATATTTTTTTGTAATGTTAGCTATAATGTATTTAGATAACTTTTCTTTTATTGTTCTTATCCAACGTTCAGCAATAGCAGCCATTGTTTCCGTTTTTCGCGAAATAACATGTTTGATAAGATTAGTTTCCAAGAATTTTTTAAAATTTGAGTTAACGTATTCAGTTATAGCATCCGTATCCAAGTAAACAGATTTTATTTTACTTTTTTTAATAGCTTTTCAAATCCATTAATTATACTTTCTTGTCTTTTAATTTTAACTGGAAATGTCTAGCCAAATTTTGACAACACACCAATTACTATAAGTAAATATTTAACTTCATTGTTTTGTTTTGATAACAAACTCATGTCTTCCAAGTCAGATTGCTACCATTGGTCAATATATCTTGCTAACAGGATTTTTTTTAAACCTTTTTCTACGTGTTTTATGTAGTGTGTATGTATTTTGACTTTTAAGCCAACTTTGAACATCTTTTATGTTAATATTTGATTTATTTAGTTTAGCACTTTCGTTTACGTTGTTTACTGATCCAAATGAATTGGGTTGTTCAAAGTCATAATATAGTTTTTCTAATATTTTTTGTTGTTTTTAGTAACGATCCTTCTTTTTTACTGTTTTAGAATCATTGAATGGTATTTTTTTATGTCTACATTTTAATCTTTTTTTTTTGCTAGTCATTTTTTAGCTCTGGATGTCATAACAACTGTATTAATCTGTAAAGTAGTGTCAAATTATGTTTTTTTGTAAGATATAAACTCTTGTTGGTGTACTAGTTAATGTTTGATTAAAGTCAATAAGCTCATTTTTTTAATTAGCATAATTTAACCTTTATTCACGTAATTTATATTAGGCAAATTAAACAAATTTGTTCAAATTTTTGTTCTTGAACGATTTAAATAATTATTTTTTTAAAGATTGTGTATAAAATCTTGCTTTTAGACCTTCGAAATGAGTTGTTTTATTAAGTTGTACTTATTTCTTCATCCAATTTAAATGTCGGTTTATAATCATCTGTACACTCAGCTTCGTATGGCACAAGTTTCATTTTTTAAAATTATTGACTTTTTTTAACTATCTTTGCAATGGTTTCACTTGCAAATGAACTAAGTAAGCTTAAATCTTGGGGTATTAAGTTATTCCAAAATAATAAGTTTTTAGTTTAAACTTAATGTTCTTTTACTTTTGAAATATAAGTTCAGAACAGCAAATATTACACTTATATTTAAATGATGACTTTAATTAATGAATAGATTTTTATGTTTAATGTTTAATTTTTCCAATTTCGCTTTATAATTCATCAAGCACAGTAATATCATGTTTAAAATGATTTATCAATAATACGTCTGGTGAAATATCATCATTATTTTTTATAACACTTTTTGAAAGAAAAGTTTCATAATGGTTGCCTTTCATGCTAATCCCATATAACTTTTATTAAAATTTTATTTAAGTTATAAAATGTACTTAAAATTTTTAAAAATGTTTCTTATAAAGTGAGTCTTTCCACTTTCTGTTGGACAAGCGATAAGCAATGTGAAGGGATGTTTAAATTTTAAATGTTTTAAATCCACACTTTGATGGATATAATTTTTTAAGATTTTATTTATTAATTGGTAACTAATATTTTACTAACTTGTTAACTTATAACTGTTAACTATTACAATACATTTTATAAAACTTTTTAGATAATAATATAATAACTAATCTACAGATACAAATTTTCCATTACAAATTGTTAAAAGCCAATGCAAATACTTGATTGTCTTATTTTCGCTAAATTTCTGCCAAAACTTTGGCTATAAATAGATTGGCCACAACTAGATAGATTAAAGCTCAAAATTTACTCAAAGCTATGACTTGGACAACAAATCTATCCTTAACATATCGTAAATGATTAATGTAGACAAAACAAATGACCGACAAACCTCTAACGCTTGTCTTTCTGATTTTCTGATAACTTCTTTCAAGCCCAAGTCAAAAATCTAATTGCCCAAATACAGAAATATTGACCAGTAAAATTTGGTGAATGATAAAAAAATTTAAGTTAGTTACCTAAGAATCGAGTGTGATCCTCAAATCGTCACTTATTTTATACTAGTTCTGATTTGCTTTGACAACCTGGTATTAAGGTAAAAACCGAAATAAAATTGCATACACAGCCAAAAAAGACAAAAATACTGTCAAATAGATAAAATAGAGATCAGAGTGATATCTTGTATTACGGAACTATAGAGCAGGTTTTTCATAATTTTTGGTTCCGGTTTTAGATTTAAAAATCCCGTTTTTCCGAAGGAGAGACTACGTTTCATTGAATTGTAGTTTCGGTATTTTCATAATGGAATAATTCTTTTTCAGAATGGGATATTTCCATTTTAAACTAATAAAAGTTTATTTACAAGTATTTAACTTGGTTTAAATTTTCAAAAATTTCAGAAGTTTTGTCATTATTATTGTTGAAAAGTTACTTCAATGAATGTTTCATGAGTTCTGGCTCATTTTTAATCTATACATCATAAAGTTTGTTTTATTCATCTGCAAAATAATATTTTACATGCCAATCAAAAAATTAATGAAGCAAAATTAGAACAAATAATTATATAATATTCCGTTGAAAGTTTAGTTTTTTATGCGACTTAGAAGCGCAAGACTAAAAGTATAATAAGACTATACGCACAAGCTTGTAGAAAAAAGAATATCGTAGCCGATTCTGGTATGAGAGTTACTATAACTCTTAAAAAAAACTAAAGTGAAAGTTCTGACTTTATGTGGAGATATGTATATAAATTCGAAAACTTCAGGTTTAATAGTGAGAAAAAGGCGATATTACTATCGAATACTACGATTTTCCCACTTTCAAAATGTGATGTATGTGGAAGCAGTAGATGTGCAGGCGCTTTGGGATTCTTGTCTTAAGACAGGAGTACTACCGAGTCTGAAGAATAATTCGTGTTCTTACCACAAGAACCACGAGAACACACTACAAATTCCATGTTTAATCTATATGTAAGCGTTACCGTGGATGCTCTGGATAAGACCATGCTTTAGCTGGTGAAGATTAAACTTGTGCGCATTTAATGAGTGTTTTTTCCACTTCCTATCCTGCAGCATCAATATTCGTATATTAGTATGGCATTCGTGAAGAGACTCGAGAACACACTTTCGAAGAATTGCAGAAAAAATTAGTCGAAGACCATATAGTATACAACCATCGACATAAATTAAGTCACAGAGATGATTATAGTACTGACTTAAAGAATCCTTTGGACATTTATAAAACGGCCATACAGATTAAATGTTACGTATGACTTCGATTAATTCTTTGTCCTTTGAAGTTGTTTCCCGAACTTGCTTGTAGGTTAAAGGATTTGGATTTAAATCTTCGTTAAATGAAGAAACTGAAGGTGTTTCAAGTTTTTTAGGCATGCATGGATCATCATATATTTAAAATGGAAATCTTGAAAAATAGTCGGCATTCTAGTGTAGTTTTGTTAGTCGAAACAAAATTGTAAACTTTCAAGAATTGTGAAATGTTTCCCATCGATGCTTGCGAGCTGTAGATACCGACATAATATGATCTTTATGTTTAATTAGTATAAGTAAAGGCTTTAGCGGCAAAGATGATAAAAATAATATAGCTAGCTGCAAAGATTTAAAATTTAAAGACAAGTGACAAGATTGTTCAATTGGGAACTGGTCGCAAAGAACAAATTAGTCTTATAAAAGATAATTTAACAAAATTAAATTGAAAAAAACATAAATTACTGAAAATAAGAAGTGTATTGAAAAAAAACCATTAATAAAGCAAAAACGAACAAAAACAACAGTGTTTAAAAACGGGCATTAAAGAAACATCGTACTAAAGGAGCTATACTTTCATAATGGCAACAGAATTACTAATATCAGATAAATAATTATTTAAAAATGTGAACTATCAAATTTCTATTTTGTCATCTAACCTCATTCCTTATCGTGCTATTTCTTCTATAGAGAATGCAATTACTAATGAATTTGTTCTACCAGATAACTCGGATTAATATATTGATTTACAAGATATTTTTTGCCTCACTTTTTAAAAAAAACGAGCTTATGGATTTGTGTATGTCCGTCCGTCTGTCTGTCACTGTGTCCGCAGTTTTTAAAAAAAAATAAAAAAAAATAAAAAAAATCAAAAAAATTAAAAAACATCAAAAAAATTAAAAAACTTTTAAAATTTAAAAAGTTAAAAAATCAAATAAAATTAAGAAAATTTAAAACAAAAATTTAAAAAATAAAAAAAAATTAAAGCCCTTTCAAAACTCAACTGTGGTAAAACTGACGCTCGTTGGAAAACACCGGTGTTAATTCTTTGCTTAAGACCTATCATAGTGTAGAATAGAAGACGTAAGAACCTTGCACATCCACTAGGGTCAGATCGTCACACCCATTCCTCAAAGTGTCCATTCCTCCATGTTTTCCTATGCAAAAAAAACGGCCCCTAGATATCAATAATTTACTAATAATGACTTATTAATTAAAGAATTAGTTACAACAAAATGACTTATTAAATTTGTCACTAAATTAATGATGCAAAAAATTTTAAAATAATAGCTGTACGATAATCATTATTAAAATACTCCGTTCATTAACAAAACATTAAATTCAATATATATTATGCTAATATTCACGAATTTTGATAATGATAATTTACACAAAGTAAGAAGATGTAAACTTGAAGGAAAATTGCATTTATATCTTGCTATGCTACCAAAATCAATATTGGGAGGAACGACACTTAAAATGAAGTTAGTTCCAAACAAACCTGAATTTTATTTTATAATTTCTGGTCAAAATCTTTCTACCAAAGAAGAATTTCAAGATATTCATTTAAATGTAGTTAAAGATTTAGTCAAATGAAATCGTTACATGTCATAAAGCAGCACTTTATACATGTCCTGCGAAGTAAAACATTTTCTCGAGGTGAGAGAGAGGGAGAAATGGATAAAGAGAGAGAGGAGGTGAGAGGGGAGGACAGAGGGGAGAGAGAGAGTAGGAGAGAGAAAGGAAGGTTTGAGGAGAGAAGAATAAAGAGGAGGAGAGAGAAATTCGAGAGGGAAGAGAGTGAGGAGAGAGAGGAAGATGAATAACGGAAAACTACTTTTGTATTTATAATTACCAACATAAAAATATATGAGTTAGAAGCAAAGTGAGCGCATTACTAATGTTCATTCTTGTTTTAACTATAATCATGTATTATGGAAGTCCATATAATTTTATGAAAAAATTAGAGTAAATAACTTACAAGTAAATTCAGTTAAATGTTCTCAATACATACTTTTATAATCCGTTTTGCTCAATATATGCTTACATATGTATCTTTTGATTAGACCTAAATATTTAATCATGACCTAAATCATAAAATTATCAAAAAGAGCAGATGAGCAGATAGTCTAAATTTTCTAACTCATAGCCACACATTTCATTGTTTAGAATGATAATCAGTGAAGAAAGTAATGTTTCTTAGTGAGATCAACTCTGAGTTTATAACTATAAGCTATAACTCAATTAAATTTATTCTTCCAGTTTTTACTAGGACAGGATATGCGCAATTTTATCTGACTTGAACAAATTGGCTATGAATTGAATATGACTATTAGTAAACAACCTCTACAGTTTATTCCTTCTCTTCCAAATCCCTCAATTGAATGTTATGAGCCTTAATAAATGTAAATAATAATAAGTGCGTACAGTATTTTTTCATACATTAATTATCATAAAAATAAACTATATTTAACCTATATTATTGAAAATTACACCGTCGATGAATAAAACTTACTACAGCCGATATCCGTGGAAGATTTCTTCGATATAGTTGGGATGGACATCTTGCATTCATTTTCGAAGAGCTGCCGTGATCACAATATATATAATTATAGCAACTGATTATCTGTCTAAGTACGCTATCACGTGCTTAGTTCAAACTCTGAGCTCCCAGGATATCGCAAATTTTTTTTTGGAAGATATAGTGCTGACAAATGGAGCTCCAAGGAAGCCAGTTTCAGCTAGTATGTCATCTCTTAGACAGTTATAATACCTCAGTTTGTAAAGTTAGTTTCAATTAGTAAATTGTCGCTGATACCGTCATCATTTCTGACTTTTTAATTTTAACTTCAGTTAGTATATGGTCGCCCGTTTTTTCAGTCGCTCATTCCAATTTTAATTTTTGTTCTTAACGTTAAATTTTTAACTATAACTTGAGACTTTTATGCAAATTAATCCAAGAATCTTTTGACACCTTATTACTAAGTTTTAGCCCAATTTTGTCCCAATTTTGTCCTAGTTTTTTTCCTTTTAAAAAACGTCCACAGAGTCACAGAAAACAAAACTACATCCAGACCTTGCATTACCAAAATCTGACTTTTCCTAAGTGAGCTTAAAATGTTAAAATAAATTTGTTAAATTTGTAATAACTAATTTTTTACATTAATTAGATTTTTTTCATAGTTTACTGAAAAAGAACATAATAAGCTGTAATTCAGACATAATTAACCTCAAAAATTATAGATAAATGAGTGTGACTAATATCTATTAGGAAAAACGAATTAATTAGTTTGATATAGTTTAGTAAATTTATTTTTTTGTACCAAATATTCAAGATAATTAATGTTGTTGAGTTGAATTTTATTATAAATTTGAAGTCTTTGTTTTGTAATAGGTATGCAAATGAAATTGTAAAAATCATATGGAAACAACACTATTACGTCTAATTTTTTTTAATTTTTAGCTCACTTTGTAAAAGTCAGCTATTGGATTTGCAATGTCTGTCTGTCTGTATGTCTGTCTGTAGACTTTTTTTAGATCACGAAAACCAGCCAAAAATGACTAAAATTGTGTCAAAAATGAGTCAAAATAGTGTCAAATATGGCTTAAATAGGACAAAAAAGTGCCTTAATTTGGGTTAAAATTGACTAAAATTGGGGCAAAATTGGCATATATAGGGCAGAAAATGGCTTAAATTGTGCTATAAATGACTAAAAATGTTGCAAAAATGGCTGTAATAGGGGAAATAAGGGCTTAAATTCGGTTTAAAAATGACTAAAATTGGGGCTAATTTGGTCAAAACTGACACAAAATCGGGTATTTAATTGTTAATATCGGGACAAATATGAGTAAAATTTTGTGTCACGCGTCTTACTATTTAAACTAAAACAAGTTTTGACACGCTCCAAATTAGGTTTATTAGCAAAATTTCGATGTTACCTTGTCGACAGCTAAACTACAATTGAAATAAAATTTGCTTATCATTCACTGAAGTACTTTTTTTAACAATGTTTTAAAGCACGTAAATTTTTTTTGAAACTATTAATAATTAAATGGTTTGTTTTTTTAAAAATTGAAATCAATAATATTATCCAACAATAGATTTAAATTCAAAGTGAGCGCATTACTAATGTTCATTCTTGTTTTTAATGTAAAAATCAATTGTAGATTTCAATTAATATCAATTATTATACATTTAAACCGAAGAAAAATTTTAGTATTTGCGAATGCCTATTACAAATCCTTAATTATACAATGATTTCAAATTATACTAAATTAAAGGAGGAAATAATTCTAATTGTACCTATTAAGCAAATTATAAACTGTAACCTCAACTTTTTAAAAAGTTTTAAAATTATTACAAAAAGTTATATTGAATATAATGGACCACTTACAGATGAAGACTACTTTCTCTCAAATATATATTTTATTTAAAAACCTGTATTTGTTAAATAGATTAAATAAATTAACATAAAATTGAACAAATTGACTATGATTTATTAGAATACATTATTATTTCCAGTAGAAATTATAGGATCTTATTAAATTATAGCTATTTTTAACAAAACGTAACTTTTATCAATTATTCTAGTTTCAATAACAATTAAAATTGAACATTAGTAATGCGCTTACTTTAGATTTAAATCTATTGTTGGCTTTTTTTGATTTCTATTTTTTAACAAACAAAACTTTTAATAATTATTGTTTCGATAAATATTTTTATGTGCTTTAAATAATTGTTATTTATAGTACTTCAAAGAGTGTTTAAGATATTATTATTCATTCTTAGTTTAGTTCTTAACCTAACCTAACCTAAAATAACATCATAATTGAGTTATAAATACAATTAGGCGCATGTCATAACGTGTTTTAGTATAATTAGTAAGACGCGTGACACCAAAATAAACTCATATTTAATCCGCTATTAAACATTTTTGAACCGATTTAAGCCCAATCTAGTTTTTATTTTATGATGACAAAAAGATTTAAACTATTATCGATAAAAGTTTTTAACAAAAAAAAAGATTTTCGATTTAATACATTTCTACAACTAAAATAAATAAAAGTAATATAAAGACGTATTAACCTTGATTTGTATCCAGTTAAAACCTTAGACTAATAGCATAAATAGAATTTATATGGGACATCAAACATTGAAGGTATACAATGCAATCTATATAATATTATTAAATTGAATAAAATTTGTGAATAAAATTCTTATTAATTTCATATGGAAATTTTTGATTTGTAATTTAGTAGATTAATTGTTAAAAAATCTAAAAAATTTACAAATTTTATAGTTCAAAATATTATTATATTCAGCTATGTATGTAAAGAACTCGAACATTCCCTTAGACGGTTTCGATCTACCGTTAAAATTTCATGTTCTTTCATCCAAATTAGTACAAGCGACCGCTTGTTAAATATCGTCTACACTTATATTTATACACACATCGTTTACTTATTGTTCACTAATTATAATTATTATAATCAGAAGTATCAGTTCTTTTAAAAATCGCAGACTTTTCATTAAGAATTCTAGTTCGATTTTTTCTTTAAATAGTTAAGCATCCCATTTCCTCAATACTTAGCTTTTTAAAAATTTAATACTCTTTAAGTATATTCGAAATAATAGAAAAACTTTTCAAAACAATCGACTTCATGTGTAATCACAGCTTCACTGCTAAATCAAACTCCACATGTACATTGCACTTAAAGAAGATTTCCGAATAAAATATAAATCATATCTAGATAAATTTATTAAATCAGAAAACAGCAAATAATATTATACAGTCTGTTTTTTTATAAAAAGGAATTTTAAAATCAAAAAAATAGTCCTAATCTTTTTTGTTCTGTACTTCAAAGTTAATAATCCATCACAATGAAGATAAAATGTGAAATACTAATTAAAATCTATCAATTTATAATATTTAGTTTTTAGCTCACTTTTATTTAAAAAAGGCGAGCGTATGCATTTGACCATTACTGTCCGTCCGTCCGTCTGTCCGTCTGTCTGTTCGCACTTGACAATGTGGAAAATGTTTAATGATTTGACTGAACACAATAATGATATCATTAATACTTTTAATATAATTCAGAGCCTAAAACGAGGGGTAAATTATATGTTATAACCAATCATAGTGTTTATAAATCGCAATCAAAACAAAGAAGAATCATTATAATCTCGTTGGCAGATACCTAGGTAAAATCTAAACTTAAGACATATCATTGAGCAAAACCTAGCCGGTTAGAACAAGGCACATTCACTAGCAACGCATCGCCACACCTCTTCCTCCCAGTCTCCACTGTGATAAACGGGATGCTCGTTGGCAGATACCAAGGTAAAATCTAAACTTAAGACATACCATTGAATAGAATCTAACCGGTTAGAACAATGCACATTCACTAGCAACTCATCGCCACACCTCTTCCTCCAAGTCTCAACTGTGGTAAGTGGGACGCTCGTTGGCAGATACCAAGGTATAATCTAAACTTAAGACATATCATTGAGCAAAACCTAGCCGGTTAGAACAATGCACATTCACTAGCAACTCATCGCCACACCTCTTCCTCCGAGTCTCCACTGTAGTAAGTAGGACGCTCGTTGGCAGATACCAAGGTAAAATCTAAACTTAAGACATACCATTGAGTGGAATCTAACCGGATAGAACAATGCACATTCACTAGCAACTCATCGCCACACCTCTTCCTCCAAGTCTCCACTGTGGTAAGTGGGACGCTCGTTGGCAGATACCAAGGTAAAATCTAAACTTAAGACATACCATTGAGTGGAATCTAACCGGTTAGAACAATGCACATTCACTAGCAACGCATCGCCACACCTCTTACTTCGGATACCCACAATTCTACTTTTGATTTTTTATATTTGTAAAACAAGCTTTTTTAAAAAATTTTTCTTAAGTTTACAAGGTTTATTAAACTTCCAGTTTATAAAGACTCCTATTATTTACATACTAGTCTTAAATTTATCTGTTTTTCGCGGATAGATTTTTCTATGTTATTGATATTTTTAAGTTTCTTTGAAAATTAAAACAAACTTTTAAATTGAAATTTCATTCTTTGAAACAATAGTAAAATAGAAATAGGAGTCCATAAAATGATGTTAAAATTTTTAATAACAATTAAATTAATCAACATTTTTGTTTATTGTTAAAAAAATTTGTTTTCGATTGTAAATTATTTCATTAAATTATAAATTATTTTTCAGATTTTTGTTAACTTTAATACGATGGATGGATCAAGTTTAAGTAAGGAAGAACTGCGAAAAATTAAAGCTAAAGATCGAATGAGGAGAAATCGAGAAAATGAAGAGTTCATTTTAAAAGAAAGAGCAAGAAATCGTGAGTCAAAAATTAAGAAAAGGAAAAATTTTGAGATTCGACAGTCAGAACGGATAAATGATACAATTGCTCGTAAAAAATCAAGACAATGTGTTGAAAATAAGAAAGCAGAACAAAAGCTAAACACAATAGCGCATAGAATTGCAAGATGTGAAGAAGGCTACCGAGTAACTGAACAACAAAACGATACTGAAGCACATAGATTAACAAGATCGAACATAGAACACCGGATGTTAGAGCAACAGAAGAATACCCAATCTCGCCGAATTATCAGATCTAACGAAGAACATCGA
Source organism: Phthiracarus laevigatus (assembly GCA_034700185.1). Lineage (NCBI taxonomy): Eukaryota > Metazoa > Arthropoda > Arachnida > Sarcoptiformes > Phthiracaridae > Phthiracarus > Phthiracarus laevigatus. The sequence goes on along the minus strand of JAQIXJ010001846.1, from coordinate 5,024 downwards.
ACGTTTGAACAACATAGGAATACCGTAGCCCACAGACTCAACCGATCGAACGAAAATTACCGAATAATTGAGCAACAGAGGAACATCGAAGCGCACAGAATTAACAGACGTAATGAAGAGCGCAGAACACTAGAAAGAGAAGAAGACAAAATTGCAAAAAAGATATCACGACTAAATATAAAGGAAAACATAACATTTGATGAGTTATGCTTACAGTACTGGACAAACATAAAAAAGGGACCCACTGTTGTTTGTGACTCGTGTAGTGGACTTTTTTTCGAAACATCAATCAGAATAGTTGCTATTGGTACACTAATGAAAAATGGAATCACTAGAGAGTTTTTAGATAAGATTTGTAAAATTACATGTGAAAAACTTAGTTTATGTATTAGCTGCTACCGAGATGTGAAACAAAGTAAAGTTCCAACACTTTCAAAAGCGAACGGACTTAATTTTCCTGACATTCCAACCGAACTTATAGGTTTGACTGAAGTAGAAGTTCGTTTAGTTTCCCCAAGAATACCTTTTATGCAGATTAGAGAGTTAAGCAAAAGAGACAAGCAATTTGGTTTAAAAGGAAATGTTGTGAATGTTCCAGTTTCCGTTGATACGTCAGTCAACATTTTGCCTCGAACATTCGATGATTCTCATACTATACAACTGAAAATGAAAAGAAAAATGTGCTACCAAACACATTATTTATACGAAACTGTTCGACCAGAAAGGTGCTATAATGCTTTAAAATATTTAATTAAAACGCCTTTATATCAAATGGAAAATATTTCGATTTCAGAGAATTGGTTAAATCAGTATAGCAATGAAATTGAAAGTTTCGTTGTATTAGATGAAGATAAGGTTGATAATCATTGCATTAATAATAATGTAAGTCTATCGACTACAGTTGATTTAGAAAACACTATGCATAATGATAGCTGGACTGAAGCGGAAGATGAAAATATTATTACAAATGCTACATTATGGACGGATAACGATGTTACACAAACGATTTCTTTTGCTCCTGGTGAAGGCAAGTTTCCATTGTCCATAATTCGTGACGAATTTTCAGAAGAGTTATCTTTTCCAAATATTTTTTGCGGCATACCGAGAAAAACGAAAAACGTATCATATTCCAATATATGCAAGTGAGAACTCAGACATATTGATCGCAGAAGCTGCAATGTTTCTAAGCTGTTTTTTATGTTTAAAAAAAGACAGATACAAATGATTTCTAAACAAGTTTCTATTAATTTAAGAAAGAGTAAGAACAATGAATACATAACAGCTGGACAATTATTAAACAAAGATTTTGTCGATAACTTATGCAAAGTAGATGATGGATATAAGTTTTTAAAAATAGATCGTGCATCACCTCCATATTGGCAGGCAAGAAAAAAAGAAGTACTTGCAATGATCCGTCAACTTGGAATACCTACTCTTTTTATTACGTTATCTGCTGCAGAAACAAGATGGAAAGAATTGTTAGTAATATTAATGAAAACTGTTCGAAATCAAACAATTTCTGAAAATGACACAGACCAATTGGATTATAAAGATAAATGTGAACTTATAAGTAAAGATCCAGTTTCATGTTCAAGATATTTTGATAAACGTATAAGAAAACTTTTTCATGTACTGCACCATCCAAAAGACCCTTTTGGAAATAACGAAATTACGGATACGTACATAAGAACAGAGTTTCAATATCGTGGCAGCCCTCATGTCCACAGTTTAGTTTGGTTAAACAATGCTCCAGTTTATAATAAAGAAGACACCAAAACAATTAGTGAATGTATTAAGTTCATTGATAGATACATAACCGCAAATAATAGTTTTGATGAACAACTGATAGAATTACAAACACATAGGCATTCAATGTCTTGCAAAAAGTTCATTGGAGAAAAAATTACATGCAGATTTGATTTCCCTCAACTACCAATGCCGTTTACTATGATATTAGAACCACATGAAAGAAATGACGATACAGAAAGTTATATTGGATTATTTGATAGAATTAAACAGTTATTGGCTGATTTAGAAAAAAAAACTTGGATTCAAATCACTGGCCAAAACTTCATTTCAAGATTTTTTGGATTTGTTAAAAATTAATTTTGATTTGTATCTGTTTGCAATAAGGTCACAGCTCAAACAGCCTAAAGTATTTCTAAAAAGAGAACTTAAAGATATCAGAGTAAACTGTTATAATAAAGACATCTTAAAATTACACAAAGCTAATTTAGACATCCAGTTTATTTTGGACGCATACAGTTGTGTTCAGTATATTCTAAACTATTTGAATAAACCGGATAGAGGCATGTCAAGGATTCTAAAAGAGGCAGTTGAAGAAGTGAAATCTGGTAATTTTAGTATTCGTGATAGATTGAAAATAATTGGAGATAGGTATTTGAAAGCAACTGAAATATCAGCCCAAGAAGCTGTGTATCATCTGTTATCAATGGATCTATCGCGATGCAGTCGAGCACATATTTTTATTAACACAGGTGAACCAAAAACTCGCAATAAAATGGTTAAAAGTGAAGTTCTTTTAAAACAATTAAATAGCGAATCAAACGATATTTACCAGCTTGGAGATTTAGAATATTATGTATTGCGCCCAGATTGTATGAATAACTTGTGTTTAGGAGACTTTTGCGCTCTTTATAACCGCTACAAAAAAAGACCCAATAAGACGAGTAAACTTAAAGTGCTTGAAGATGAAAATGATGATTTAATTCCGCAAGAAGAAGAAATTGGACAAATCTTTGTACTAATAAATAATACTGGGTATTTGGAAAGAAGAAGAAAACCAAAAATTATTCGGTATAAACGATACTCTATAAAAACAGATGAACAAAATTTCTACCGTGAACAGTGCCAACTTTTCCTTCCTTGGTATAATGAAGACAAAGATTTAATAAATGTTGATATTAAACAAAAGTACCTTCAGAATCTTAAAGAAATTTTACTTAATGCATCAAAGTATGTTTATGTTCAACAAGATGTTGCTGAATTTGAAGATAGATTTAAAGAAGTTGAACAACAATTTATAGAAAATGAAGACAAATGTGAAAAAAGCGGACATGATTACAGCGTTTACACTATTGATACAGAAGCTACATATAGCCTAAGTTATGATATAAGTGGCTCATTACCTAAAACGAAAATGGAGAAATATTTAACTCCTGTCTTCAAATCTGAAGAAGACTATCGAATAATGACGCAATCATTAAATTTAAAACAGCGTAAGTATTGTATGAATCTATTATATTGTATGAAAACTAAAACGGAACCAGTTTACAACGTAATAATTGGTGGTGCAGGAGTAGGTAAATCATGCCTAATAAATGCTATCTATCAAACATTAGTGAGATATTACAACGGGCTACCAGGCTCAAATCCAGAATCATTGAAAATACTTCTATGTGCACCTACAGGTAAAGCTGCTTTTAATATTAACGGGGTAACGACAAACTCAGCATTTGATATATTCAACCAAAATCATGAGTACAAAAATTTATCATATGATAGACGTAATACTTTGTTCAGTAACTTTATAGACTTGAAGTTAATAATTATTGACGAGATATCGATGGTAGCAATTTCTCAGTTTGAGCAAATAAACCTTCGGTTGCAAGATATTTTCTGCTTGAACAAGATTTTTGGAGGTGTTTCTGTCGTTTGTTTTGGCGATTTTTATCAGCTTAGACCAGTTCAAGATTATTTTGTTTTCAAAGTTAACACAAAAACAAATTATGGATACCTTTTTGAAAATCAATTATGGACAAAATTCAAATCGTTTGAGTTGACTGAAATTATGCGACAGCGTGATGATAAAATATTTGCTTCTGCTCTTAACAACTTAGCTTCAGGAAGATATATCTTTGTTTAAGTCTAGAGAATTAAATTATATAAAAAACAAACCCCCTAAAAATGCGATCAACTTATTTAGAACAAATGTCGATGTTGATCAGTTTAACTTAACTTCAATTAATCTCAATCCTGAATATGCTTACCAAAGTCGAGCTGAAGACATTGCAGAAGGAGATGTTAGCGCAGAAGTTAAGATGAAAGCACTAAATATAGTAGCTTTAAAAAAGCGTACGGAAACATACGGCTTAGCAACAGATATAATATTAAAAGGTGGAAATTTTATGGTTACGGTAAATATAAACACAGAAGATGGAATCGTTAATGGCGCCAGTGGTATAATAAAAAAAATAGAATCGATTGATGGTAACCCTTACAAAGTATGAATGGATTTTTCGGATGTAAATATAGGAATGAAAACTAGACAAAGATATTTTTTTGCAATTAAAAGATGTGGTTATTCAAACAGATGGACACCAATCGAAAAACTGACACGCGAAATACCAATGAGTAATCCAAAGTTTCGTCAAAATGTGAGAATAAAAAGAACCCAATTTCCATTAGTATCATGTGAAGCTATGACATTAAATAAAGCGCAGGATCAAAGCTACGATGACGTGGTTGTGAATATACCATTAAACGATAAGAGACTAATGCTTTCTCACGTTTATGTAGCCTTGAGTCGAGCTAGGAAAATTTATGGTTTATTTATAAATGGAACTTTCTTTCAACCTAAAAGAACTAATGCTGTAATAGAAGTTGATTGAGAAATTAATAGATTAAGAACTGAGGCAGCATTATCTTTTGATTTATTGTTCTTGCATGAGGATAACTCAAGTCATATCAAGCTGTTGTATCACAATGTCCAATCTTTAATTAAAAATTGTAAAGATATTATCAATGACCAAAGTTATATGTGCGCTGACATTCTATTGCTAGTTGAAACTTGGATGATAGACGATGAAATTATTGATTTTCCTTCATTTAACTTAGTAACTAATATATCTTCGAAAAAGCAGAGAAAAGCGTATGGTTGCGCAGTTTAATCCAAAATAAAATGTAATCAATTGTTCGTTTACAAGCATCATGATAAGAAATCCTACTTTAATTGCGTCGCTATTACCACAAATGATCACGATATTTTACTCATCTACAATTCA
>JAQIXJ010001845.1:0-18337 GCA_034700185.1 Phthiracarus laevigatus | reverse complement strand
CTTTAAGAGTAGCCACACTTCCTAAAGCGATAATAATGTTAAACAAAATAACATAAAAATATATGTTATAACTTTTACATTTTGTGGTTGATGTTTTGATTTTGTTAACATATAATCATTATAGTTGCAAAACTAGGGTGGAATGCTGATCGGGAAAAATTAATTATTAAACAAAATAAAAACATTAGTAGAATCATTAAAAAACATATTTGGGTTAAACCATATGAAACTAAAGACAATAAAATGCTCACTTCAATATACTCAAAAAAATCACTTGTACAATAGACTATTATGAATCAAACTCAACGAAATTTCATGATAAAAAGTTAGTTATTTTTGAAGCTAAGAGTTTATTTTCAATGTGTGTAATTTTCCAAGTTGAGTTAATAAAAGAATTTATTATGTTACCAGATTTAAACATATAAACATTTGGAATATATATATGCCAAATAAAATTCCACAGGATAAATCTGAATTTAATTTGTATAGAAAGAATGAACTTTAAGAGTTACATTTATTTCAAAAGGACTTCACAATTGAATTGCTTCAGACGGACTAGGTTACTTTATTAAAATCAAAGAAAACTAATCGAGATAAATGTCTTAGAGTTTTTAACAAAAACATTTTTGTCTGGCTTCGTAAACCATGATGCATGGACACCTAGAAAATGTATGTTGATATTTGCTAAATAATTTCCAGGTTAAATTAAACAATGTTATAAAAAGGTTATGATTTACCTTTTAAAACTTTTAATTAATGTTGGTTTATCTGACGTTAAATGAAGTTTATGATACCTTAAATGCTTAAAAATAAAAAGAAGTAGGCTAAATTCTGATAAAATGGATAAAAAATACGAACAAAAATGAATAGCCCTTTAAGTATTCAAAAATATCTAGCAATGGAGAACGCAAAACGTAGGATTGAAAGTAGCCTCTGTATTGTGGACGATAAATCTCGTCATATTGAAAAGAATGAATTCAAGAAGAAGATATTCCAGCCTTTGTATACTTAGACAGAAGTGCTATCTTTTGAATTATTAAAGTATTGAATTATTTTCAAATATTTAAAAATTTTTAGTATTTAATCCCTTCAAAGTTTGGATAATTATAATAATAAGATATCCAAGAATTAAATATTGGCAATACACTTAAAATTTATAGTTAATAAATAATTTTTGTTTAAAATTAAATTTTATTTTATTTGTTGCAATATGTAGTTTATAGTTTAATTCAATACGCAACTCTTAACATAAAATTGATTTTTATTAAATATTGTGGAAAAGTGTGATTAATATTAATATGTTTGCTATATATTATTAGATATTTATTAATTCTCGTTGTATCCCATCTCTATTACACCCACCAAACCCGGACTCTACTCTTTTATTGCGGATCCCAGCCGTTAATCCCGAACTTAACCCGCTTATCACGCTTAACCCGAATTTAACCCACCCTATCTCACTCACTCATCCAGTACACTATTCGCTCAGCACAATCTTTACACGCCCATACTGGACCCAACAATTTTCCATGAGTTGCCTATACTCTCGAGTGAACCCTCATTTAAGCTGAGTTGAATGATATGGGTGCCGAAAGCAAATTTAAAATTATTTTTGGCCCTTCCTGTTTAAGGGATTGTTCGCTACCTTGAAACCCCTTTACTCACATTCGTTTCTTCGATCTGAGTCCATTGATATAGGTGTTGAGGGGGTGGACATTCAGTAGAAGTCTTTATAATGCTATTGAAACAGTATTTCCACCCCCATTTTTCCCAGGAGGGACCCCACCACCTCGAAACCTTCTTATGTGCAACCTACTCATCGACCCTGATCCAGTAATATAGGTATCGAGGGGGTAGCGTTCCCAGTAGAAGCGCTTATAAAGATATAACACACAGACAGAAAATTTTGAATTATATATATGATGAAATATTTTCGATTTCGGGTTTACTATCGGTTCGGTTAGGGTTTAATCCTTAACATAACCCCTTTTGTCTGAGGTTTTAAATGGTAACGGCTTTAATATTAATGAATATGCATTAAGGAGGTTATATCCATTGAATAATAATGACTAATATGGTCTTAATTTAAAATTTTGGGATATCAAAACTAAAGAGTTTAATGGAATCAATAATCCAAATGTTTATGCAAACAAATTATTATTTTAGCAGAAAAATGTTTATGCAATTAACTTGTTAACACTTGTTAAGCCAATTTGTATTTACTTTGCATTATTCATACGTGATATTCGTTTAAATTTAATAACAATCCATAAATTAATCTAATTGTGAATTATTTCTCATTAAATCTAACATTATATAAGAAAATTAAAAATTGAGTAGTTTAGATTTAAACAAAATTGCATAGAATACAATTAATATTTGATTATTTGGCGCCCCTTTTATTACTAATTTAATATTATTGTTGAACACATGGTAATAACTATTTGATTATTGTATTGCATTGTGGTAGATATACATAGAGATATATAGAAGTATTTGTTGTATACGTTAAGCTCAATATAATACTGAAAACTGTATACTCGTATACTGTACTGTACTGTACTCGTGAGCGCTAGACTATAAGTGGAAGCGAATAGCGAATACTGTATTGAATTGAGTTATTTATTATTATTACTAACGTAGTGATTACCGTAGTTGTGTGTGTTTGGGCACTACCTATAGGTATAGTGCCTATAGAGACGAAACACTATAGTAAATAGTAAACAATATAAGCTTATTCAACTGTACTGTAATTGTGATGTGTTGAATCACTCGGTGGACATAGATATGTCTTCAACAACTTCACAGGAATCGGAACTATATTTCTTGATAGCGAAATATCTATGTTCAGGTCCGTGTCAGCGATCAGCGCAAACACTCATCTCTGAACTGGAACAGCACTCTCTTCTGCCACAACGTGTCGATTGGGTCGGTAACCAACACGACAATACGTTTGAAGAAATAAGTCGAAGAAATGGTCACATTGGTAACGATCATCTGTTTAAGATAACGGAAAGAACAGTTGAATTGTTGGACAAAGTGATTCCTCCATCAGTGAGTGGCGTTCGTTCACTTCTCGGTGATGGGAGACAATCACTGCTTCGTACCACCAATTCTGTTGCCGTATTGAATGCCCAAAAGTGTTTGACACGCGATTTATCTCGATTTCGTAATGGGTCTCAATTGCTGCCATGTGTGTCATCGAAACATCCATTTAATATAACATCGTCAGTGATATGTCGGGAAAATAGTGGACCATTAACGTTACGGCAAATATGGCCAACAAAATATTACGATCGCGCCATTAAATATCGTCGAGTTTTGGGACATCTTTCATCAGTATATTGCGTATCATTCGATAGAACTGGTCGTTACATATTTACTGGCGCTGATGACTCATTGGTTAAGATATGGTCTGCAAGTGATGGCCGACTACTTTCCACACTTCGTGGACATATTAATGAAATTACCGATTTATCAGTTAATTACGAGAATACATTAATAGCTGCTGGAAGTTGTGATAAAATGATACGCGTTTGGTGTCTAAAAACTACAGCACCAATAGTTGTATTGAATGGACATAACGCCCAAATCACTTCAGTAAAGTTTTGTCCATTAGCTCGAGACGAGAATAGGTATTTAGTATCGACAGCTAATGATGGATGTGTTTGTTTTTGGCGCTATAATGCAGACACAAATGAGTTTCAAACACGTCCTGTAAAATTTACTGAACGACATAAACCAGGATCACAGTTGGTTTGTTCATCGTTTTCGTCTGGCGGTGTGTTTTTAGCCATTGGTTCGACCGATAATTATCTTCGCGTGTTTCACGTGACAGCACCTGCTGGTCCAACAAAGATATTAGAAATTGAGCAGCACTCTGATCAGGTTGATTCGTTGCTATTCAGTAATTTAAGTACCAGGTAATTATTATTTAGTATTTACGGTATTATGCAAGTATTATACATTTGTTTGTTTAGATTTGTTTCGGGCAGTCGTGATGGTGTCGCTCATATATGGTATTTCGAACGACAACATTGGCATAATATACCACTTAAAATGTCAGAACGTTTGCCTGGCAGTGAAAGTCTAGAAAACGATGAGACATCACGAAAATTGCGCGTTTCGATGGTTGGCTGGTCTTGTGATGACGTTCACGTGATTACATCGCTTAGCGATCACTCATTAAAAGTATGGGTTTCACAAACCGGACAATTGAAGCATGTGTTGTATGGACACGAAGAAGAAGTGTTTGTAATAGAAGCACATCCGAAAGATGGACGTATTATATTGTCTGGTGGACACGATGGTGCTATAATTATATGGGATATCATTTCTGGAACTCCCATCAAAACGGTTAGTACCGTATTATAATTATTATTACCGTATTGTAATGTACAGTATAATGTATAACAATATTTAATTAAATTTGATTAGTTTTTCAATTCAATTGATGGTCAAGGACATGGGGCAGTGTTTGATTGTAAATTTTCACCTGATGGTCAAATGTTTGCTTCAACTGATTCTCACGGACATTTATCTTTGTTTGGATTAGCGAGTGCTTTGCCGTACCAGAAAATACCAGATCAAGTGTTTTTCCATACAGACTATCGACCTGTTGTTCGCGACAATAATAATTATGTGATCGATGAGCAAACACAATGCGCGCCTCATTTAATGCCACCACCTTTTCTCGTGGATATTGATGGTAATCCTTATCCTCCAGTACTTCAGCGATTAGTACCGGGAAGAGAAAATTGTTCGGATTCCCAGCTTATACCATATGTTGCTGTTCATAATGCTAATGGAAATGGTATGATTATTTAGTAATTTAGTATGAATTTTGTTGTTAAGATAATGTATCCATAATTTTTTAATAAAATCTATTTTTGTTTTTGATTTGAATATATATTTTTTATTTAATTTTTATTTGAATTGAATTTGAAAAAAACAATTGTTTATTTTGAAACAGATGTGGCCGAAGTGTTAGCACCAGTTGAAGGACAAGTAGTTGTTGCAGCAAATCAAGCTCCAGTTGCAGCCCCAGCAGCGTCTCCTCGTATAAGTGGAAATTCTTCTGGTTTACGTGTACCAACAATCGATGATATGATAGTTAGACTACAACAAGAACAACAACGTCTAAATCATGAACACGATTACACAGCACGACCACCACCAGGTTATCACAACGAATCTCAATCACCACGAATGAGACATCGTTCTGGATCACAACGATCGCCACGAACTGCTAGTACTCGACGTTCTGGTGATGTGGAGGGTGTTCGACAACCCGCTAATTTTATATCAAGTGATCGAGAATTGAATTTAATGGTTCCAATATGGGCTAAAAAATTAGTAGTAAATCCTTTATCGATATGTGAGACATTAAAAGCAAAACAAAAATCCATTGAAATCGCAGAGTCAGAGGAATTACATTTTAATAAAGAACGTAAAAAGCGACCACAAGTGGAAGATGTGACCGTTAATCTTAAACTTGCCATTAGAGAGGAACGTTTCACTCGACGAAAGCGAAGAATAATCCAACAAAGACAAGGAGTGAGACATATGTCTGGAAGAGAGAGATACTCGCGTCGTCCTGATGGTCGACATCATAATGGGATAACAGATTACGAAAATCCCGAAGATTTAAGTGATGACAGTGATAGTGACTATACTGGAGATCAAGAATGGGCGGACACTAGTTCTGCAACTTCGGAGAGTGAAACCGAAGATTCAGAGTGGTATACATCGAGACCATCGACATCGCGATCGAGAAAGAGAAAAAGTAATAATTCTGTTTCCAATAACGAAGACGATGATCACGAAGAACGAGATAGCGATGATGACACTGGCGGTGGTATCGGTCCATCAACGAGTAGAGTTTTTCGAAAATTGGGCAAAAAAGAAAAGAAACAATTGCGTGATAGAGCTAAGAGACAACAATTTGAAGAGAAATACAATTCTATAATAGAACTGCCTGAACGTTTCCGTCCACCAGGTATTCCATTATACATATTATGATATGAATTGTAATGATAATGATTAAGAATTCTATCAAATAGAATGGTTCACTGATACTCATCCTCGAAAAACGCCATATTTCGCACAAATCGGTGATGAAGTGGTATACTTCAGACAAGGTCATCAACAATATATCGATACTGTTAGAGACAATAAAATTTATAATATCAATCCAAATCTAAAGCCTTACAAATTACGAAACAGTGGTTCAGACGAGATATTTGCCAAAATAGTAGGCATTAAGTATGATGTGAAACCTCCACGATTAGTGACACTTCGATTAAGTGTTATTGACAGTGAAACTGGTGAACAAACTAATGTTCACTTTTCAGTTTGTTATCATGACGTTGAAAATGTTGTGGATTTTATTATACTTAAACAATTTTATGATAAATCTATTGCTTGTGATTGGAAAGTTGGCGATGATTTTCGATCAATTATTGACGATAAATGGTGGTTCGGAACAATTACATGTGTTAAAGAGTCGTCACCTTTTTCTCACTTTCACTGTTTTGATGTTGTTTGGGCTAATGGTGATTCCGAATCATTGAGTCCATGGGATTTGGAACATATTAATGAACAGACTGTACCACAAAATCGTTGTGAAAGTGTTTCGGTCACTCACGACGAAATGATTGGGTATAATGTGTGGCATGAAGACGAATGGGCTGAATGTGGAAAATTAGAGGAATGTCATCGGATATCGCAAGGTATGAACGTATTGTGTGGTATCAATGATTTCAATGATTTTCCATTTTGAAAATGATTGTTTCTAACCTTACGTACATTTTCAGGCTTAATACGAATTATGGAGTTCAGTCAAGCCGAAGATTTTGCAGTTCCAGTTGATCTTAATAAACATCCAGTTTATGGAATGATGATCGCATATCCAATGGATTTATCAACTATTAAATCACGTGTTGATAATCATTATTATCGTCGTGTTGACGGTATTAAATATGATATTAAATTTATTGAATCAAATGCTCGTGAATTTAATGAAGCTGGCAGTGAAATCGTTAAAAAAGCGAAAATAGTGTGTGCATTGTGTCTTCGATTTATAGAAGATGAACATTGTTATGATCCATTGCCTATATATTTGGATATCATTGCTCACATTGAAGATTTTGAAGAACCAGAACTCTGTGATGAAGACAATGATGATCGCGATGATGAGTATATTGAAGTGAGACGTTCTTCCAGAAAGACAAACATTGAAAGAAAAAGAAAAGTAAGTAAAAATAATTCTATTCTATTCTAATTGTTTTGATTAACGTTACAAATGTTTTCATAGCGTTCTGGTGGTTCCGAATCAGACTTTTCTGATGAAATTAGATCTAAAAGATCGAAAAAATTTAAAAAATCAAATCCATATAAACATAAAACGTGGCAACAAAATTGTCGTGAATTATTAGATTATGTTTTACTATGTGAAGACTCTTCGCCTTTTCGATCACCAGTTGATCCAATTCAATATCCAGATTATTCCCAAGTAATCGATACTCCAATGGATTTGACAACAGTTAAAGAACAGCTTTTGGAAGATTTATACGAAAATCCTCTTGAATTTTGTAAAGATATGAGATTAATATTTTCAAATTCAAAATCATTTAATACTAATAAAAGATCGCGAATATATTCAATGACTGTAAGACTATCGGGTCTTTTTGAAGAAAAAATGCGAAATATTATGTCAAACTATAGGTCAACAATTAATTATGAACAACGACTAAAAAGTGGTGTTGTATCAAATCGTCGTAAACCGTTGCCAATATCTCCAATCTCTGCCAATCGACGATCACCTAAAAAATCTCCAAAGAAAAATAGGTAACAAAAATAATAATAAAATTTACGATTTGTTTAACTTAATAGTTTGTTTATTAATTGATTGATTTATGATACAAACAGATCGGTTCGCGGATTATCGTCATCAATATCTCCTTCTTTTGATATGAGCCAACCGTCCACTTCTGGGTATTCAAGTAAAAGCAAATCTAGTCATAATAATAATAGTAGTAATAGTAGCAGTAATAATAATAATAAAAGATCTATTAAATTAATATCGTCAACAACCACTTCATCACCAAAGAAACGAAGTGTTGTTAATAATAAATTACGAAATAGTATTATAAATCGAAAGAAAAATGGAAATATGGCTAAATTTAAGAGAAAAACTGTTGTTTCAGTATTTTGTGGTAAAAGAAGTAAAAGAACGACAAATAATAATAATAATAATAACAATAATAATATTAAACAAGAATCGAGAACTGAGAGATCGGTTACAATAAGAAGTAGCAGTAGTAGAAGAAGTAGCAGAAGAACCAGTAAATTAGTTTTAAAAACAGATATGTATGATGAAGACACAGAAAAAGAAACTTCATTTGATTTTACTATCAATGAAGACACAATGGTTAATGAAGAGATTGTTAAACATTTTGATAGCGACACCGAAATCGAAGACAATACTAACGATACGAATGGTAATACCAATGATAGCAATACCAATACGAATACGAATACGAATACGAATGATGGCGATTCTGATGCCACCGAAATAGATAATCAAATTAGTGAACAGAATTCTATGGTCAGGTGAGTGATGTCAATATTGATTTATTGTTAATTTGTTTGTTAACATAATTTTGATATGATTTTTAGAAACAACGAATCGTCGAATAAGTCGTGTCAGCGAAGTAAACGTCTTCGAAAAGCGATTCGATATTCAGATCATAGTTCATACACATTACCTCCTCATTCACATTCACATTCTCAACGAGTGGTGATCACATCTCAACGCAGATCACGATTAAAAGCTTCGGAAGAAAGTGAATCAACGCAATCATCGATAGCGAGTAGCAGTCATTCCAATTATAGTAACGAATCTCATTCTACTGTCACTAATACTACATTGAGTCATAATTTGAGTGAAGACCCATCAGAAAATAGTTTCATGTCCGAAGACGCAGATCTTTTGCGCAGATCTTCGCGAAAAAATCGTGGAATTAGGCGTCGATGGACAACATATGATGACAACTCGTCCGATGAGTTGAAGAATGTTCGTCGTGTAGGTTTAGGTTTGCGAAATCGAAGAATTATTGGTGAAAGACAGCATCAATTGCACGATCAATCGCCAATTAAGACACGAACCAGAAATAGTGGCAAAAAACGTGTTAACTATAATTATGATGACAACGATTTTGAATATGATAATATTACTGGTAATTCGCATGTCAATGATGCCATTAGTAGCAGAGGAAGAATTAGAAAATTTAGAGCACACAAAAGACATGCCAATTAATTCATTAATTATAGTAATTGGTATCACATTAATGATTATTTAACTATTGACTACTGACTACTGACTATATCTATTAACATATTGAACAAAATCATTTCACTATATATTAGCTTTTATTGTATATATGTTTTATTAAGAAATTTATAATTGATTTAATATTTCTAATGATTTATTAATTGATAAAAATATTCATACTGTGATTCTAATAAAAGTGTTTTAGTTTTTAATTACTTAAATATCAATTATTTATTTTTTTATAACTTCTAGCTTTGTTTCAATTGGTGTCGATTTCAGTGATTATGATTTAATTGGTTACTTAAATTTTGTTACTTTAGCTAATATTAATATAGACTCCTTAAAGGTTCAGGTTTGATTCAAAACCCTAAAACTTAAAAGGTCCAGGTCGTAGGCTCTGCCAAGTTGGGTCCAGGTCTTAAGAGATTCAATTTTGAGTTCATATTAGTTGGGACTTCGAATTTTTATGGATTAAAAATAATGTGCTTAAAATGTAAGTTTTAAATACATATACAAAAAATTGCCCTGAGCTCTACTAACGCAATAAAATTTAACAGAATCATCTTTTAGTTTGTTTCTTTTTTAACTGAGTCCAGGTTCAAGTCCCTCCCTTAAAGACCTTCAGTTGGTTCGAATTCTTATAAAAAGTAAGGTTCAGGTCCCAAAATGGTTATTAGGAACATCAAAGGACCTCTATATAGGTTCATCTATAAGTTATATTATTATTGGGTGCATCGCTTTAGGATTTAACCGCTTCTCGTTTCTAAAACCGTTTTCGTTTAGTGAGATAAACTGTGGTAACAGTTACTATGACAACTGCTTTTATCACATACGGTAAATGTTTTTATAGTCTATAACCATATGGTTTCACATCACTTTTATAACTATTGGATTGAGTGTTTGAAATTAAAATAAATTCATTAAATTCATTAAATCATATTTATTATTAAATTTTATCAGTGATTATCAAACACTAAACTAATAATGGAAGAGATATTAACGCGTATATCAACGGAATGCGAAGCAAACAAACTAAACATTACTTTGTCGTGTTGTCATCAAGCAATCGGTACATCCATTACATTCAATCATATATTTGCCATTCGATTTATTATTTTTGTTTATCAAATTAGAGATAATTGGAGACAGAAGTGCTTTGGTTCGATCGCCGATGAATGAGGTTCGGGACAAATGCGTTCGTGTGTTTGAGTCGTGTTTCGCAAATGCTAACAAAAGCTCGAAACTAATCTCATTTGCCATCAATGGTCTCCAAGTTATGATTCGACAACAAGTCTATCGCACTGCTGATTGTATGCCACATTTTTAATTATATTAATTGGAAATTTATTTTCAAATTTGATTTCTAAAAATAACTTAAAGGTAAAGAAGAATCGAAACAATTGTCATCGCAGGTAATCAGTTGTCTATCGTCGTCAATACAGTCGCAAAAAGAGTCGACACAACTCGATATGTTATCGGTTATAACCGAAATGTCTGCAACCATACCATCACTGATATCGTTAGACAATATCGAAGACATAATAGAGTTGTGTTGCAAATTAGCGCCACAATCGGTTAAACATCAAATGGCTATCGAAACAACAGTTTCGCAGTGTTGTCACCAGTTTGTCAAATATATAATTAGTAGTGATTGCAGTGATGCTAATGATAGTGATATCAACAGTATTGTTAACGAAGAGATAATACCATTGTTAAGTTTGATCGCTGATAAGTTGAACAATTGTTATAAAGAAAGTGCGAGTAATTCGAGTATTGCGCCACTTCTTAAATGTGTTCACTTTATTCTTTTAACGATACCCGATAATTCCATCGTTATTAATGAAAATATTGTTGACTTTATTTGGTAAGTGATATTTGTTTTGATTATTTAAATCATTATTAAAATCAAAATTTAAGACGTTTTAAAATCATAATTAGTTAATATTAGACTCCCAAATGAGCTGATGTTTTTTGTCAATTCCGGATTTGGGCTTAAAACAAAGATCTCAGGCTATGTTTGGCTTTATATTAACTAAAAGGGAGATAATTTTTTCTGCGAAATTTTTTGTAATTCAATAGTTTTTATTTTTGTTGTTCAATTACATACATTCCAGAGTTTTTATTATAATTTTTACAACAAAATTACTTTTAACTCAAGCTTTATTAACAAAATTTATGCATGAATTAAGAAAAATTTGATTCTCCACGGATATTATAAATATTTTTGCCCAAATGTGAAAATATTGTCGATCGAAACCGATAAGTTTGAGGCAACTTTAAATAGTTCAGCAAAAAAATTCAACAAAAATAAAAAAAAAAATTTTGATACACTTTTATAAAATGGTAAATCTAAAAATAACCCTTCGTCCAGTCCAATGTAGACTGTGACACATTAACAACTTTTGTAACGTTAGATTAAACAATAATAAAATTTTTGTAACAAATTGAAAGCATAAATATGCGAATTGTTTCAACAAAATATCAAATCCTTAATTATAAATGTTATAAAGCAATCGAAGCACTAATAGTGTCTGGTTTAAAAAAGTACACTGAAAATGTGCACAATTATATTGTAAAATGAAATTATAATTTTTATAATTATAAACAACACTTTAAAATATTTTGTTCATTTAACAATGTTTCGGTTATATTAATCTTAAACTTATCAATAGAGAGTCAAAATAATAGCATTTATAGCATACAAAAATAGCGCTATAAATAGCGTTAATAAATGAATAAAATAGCACTTAATAGCATTTATAAATTTTTAAAAACTAATTAAAAGTTAAAATAAAATGTCTTTTTCTTCAAATAAACATTTTCTAAATATCTCTGTTAGTTTATTTTATAATTAAGTTTGAAAAGTTTTTTGAAAAGTAAGTTATTAGTAATTTTTGGTAGTATTGAAAAAAATTTTGGACATGGGGTAACAAAGACTAATCAGATTTAAATGACAATATTTCGATTTCGAGGAAAATAGCATTTATTAGCATTTAAAGCTTTTATAGCATTTATCATTAAAAGTAGAACTTAATAGCATTTATAAATGGAGCTAAAATGACTCCAAACTATGCAATTCGTGCACATATAATAATTACATGCTTATAATTTATGAAATAAAAAAGTAGCAAATGCTATATTTTTGACTCTATACTTATCAATAACTTTAAAGAACTCAACTAATCAATAATTGGATTTTAAAACAGAATAAAATAGCATTTAGTATTTAACTGGTTTAGTTTTTAAAATATGAATAAATATTTTAATTATTGGTTACGGGCTCTTTAATCTTTACGGACTCGACATGTTTTTTCGGGTCTGTCCTCAACTTATCGATCCATAGTTGGGTTCGTGCCTAAATATTTACCAGTTTGGGGTTTAATTTAATATATATTTGTTAATTTTATTTTAATAAAATCTTTTTTTATTGTATGTATAACAGGAAAACTCAAATTCCTTTGTTAATAAAATTGCTGAGCACTGCAAGTATTAGTCAAATATCACCAAAATCTCATCATTTCTTCGATGTTTCTTCGCATTTAGATAGTAAACAAGTCGGTCGCGGATCTGAATCACTTTCAAAGATAGATAGCATTAATAATTATAAAAAATATATTTATAAGTAATAACTACAATAAAATATTGATCTTTATTTATTGATTATTTGATTCGTTGATAATAGAATTTCATTACAATTATTACGATTATTTGGAGCGATTAGTTCATTGAGACCAGTATTAGAATCATTATTTCATCGCATTTTGCTTTATCCTCCTGTCTCTCAAAGGAGTGACGCTTTAAGGTTTATGCAAGAGGTTAGTGATGTATGATTGTCGATGGTATTTCGTTTTAAATTTATTTCGCCTAATTTAGATACTAAAAGAATGTTCACTCGTCGTACTGCTAAGTTTTGAACCAAACGACTGTTTTGGGAAATCGCAATCAATGGATTTAGATTTATTGCACATGTATTACTATTTTTTGCTTCTTATTAGTCTTATTGCTGAACTTAGCTTTTTAATTATCATTCAATTTTCCTTTACCCGACGCTTATTATACTTAGCTTTAATTAATTCTATTTAATGCTGAGATTGAATTGCTAAATAAACCGAAAATTGATTAGTATTTTCATAATCTTACAAATGTTAGCATTTTGGACTCACTCGAGGAATGTTGCATATTTCCAGAAATATTAATATCTTCATTAAGTATATCATGTGTCGTTTCATTTTTGCGTACAATGCAATCGATTTGCAACGGTTGCGGACTGAACGAGGAAATTGCAAAACGAGTTAATAAGTTATATTTGACTATCGAAGACGCAGAGTTTGAAGGCTTTGACGTTAGAAATAGTAAAATCGAAGCTAATTCTAACCGAAAAAGAGTAGATTTCGATGTTCTTCGGGATCGCATTAAAGGTTATGACGCAGAAACGGAAATTTTTAATCTACCTGTTGTTGAAGAAAAGCCGACACAAAGTAATAATTTAAACAAAAATATGAGAAATTTTAAAGTAGAAGCGTATAAATCGAAGTTAAGCGAAATACTTAAATCAAGATCGACTGAAAGTAGTGGAAGCTATGAAAGTGATATTAATAATGGTGTTAATAAAGAAAATATAGAATCGAATCATGATCTTAAAGGTAATGAAGAAAATACTATCCAAATTGAAGTTGATTTAGTAGAAGAAAATTTACCAATAAAAAGTATTGATGACAATCCCGAAAGTAATGGCGACAATCTGTCCGACAAAATAGGATTGTATAGCATTGAAGATATGCAAGAAAATAGTTCGAATACAATTTATATTGAATTAGATGAAAATCAGAGATCTGTGACATCTGGAGTTTCTAGTGATACTGGAGGACCAGAATTTGAAGATTGTGTAGAAGAAGTGCCGTCAAAAACGTTTTCAATCATGTTTGATAAGCAAGACGATAAAAAGTGGATTCAACACGTATACAAAAATAGCACTGAAAGCGCGCACAAAGAGAGGGATAGCGCGCGGTTATTCATTAAAACTTTAAAACGCTTTTTACCAAAACTCTTAAGTTACAGAAGTTCTGTGGAAGCGGACGAGGCTTTGCAAGTGTTTGCATCAAAATACTGTACAGGTATTGACTTTATTGTATTTCTTTCATAATGTAGATTATTGAGTTTTATTATAACTTGTTAGAGCTCTGGGATCAGCAGAAGCATTCTAAGCAAACACAAACTTCCGATGATTCTGACTTGTCTTTTCACATAACTATAGTTAATGCTGACGGCATTTATATTTCTACATATTCAGCTTTATTACTTAACCTAAAACTAATTCAATCTAACTTTTATAACAATGCATGCAATAGCACTTTATTAACAGAGGTATAAATCTATTAAAATAATGTTTTTCCTCGTTGATTCGATATTCATTCAGATAATTTATTTCAATATTAAGTTTACAATTTCAATTTATAGTTGCATTTTTAGATTTTATTAGACGAATTTGTATATCTTGTTAAAGAGGAAAAGCAATTAAACTATCAATAATTTGTCCATACGCAATAAAAGTATTTATTTTCCCTTTTTTATGCATTATAAGCGAGAATTCATCGATGAAATACAGAAGAGTGGTGCACTTATATATATATCTTCGTATTGGTTGGCAGAATTATATCAGATTGTATTGTCGGAAAACTTACTCGAAGACGCTGGTTATGAGCACGAAATTCAATCAAATATCGCTCTCATTAATTTACTCACAGGTTGAATAGTTTTAATTATTTAACATGAATTTATTGAATTTTAAAGAGTTAATAAAATAATAGACATCGACGGGTTGGACAGTTGTCAGGCTGGTGCTCAACAATTGTCGGATTATCGGCGCCTTGAAAAAACAATATCTAGCAATCAATACAAAAAATCTGCCGAAACGGATGCTGGACTTAAATTAGTGCGAAGATTGTTGACCGCGTTTTGGGATTCAATTCTTGGATGTCTGGGCGCCGTATTTCGCGCTGATTGTAGTGATCTGATTACGTGCGTAAATGCGTTAAACATTTTGATTGGAAATGAAAATAATAGAACCGCTATTATTAAAAGAGAAATGGTATTCATATATTTTAATTTGATATGTTTAGTTTTTATCTATTAATTCCATTATTAGATCACTCAAAGTTTAGATGGTTTGCAAATAGCGGCAAAATTGTGTATACAACTAGGCTTACAGTCGCGATGTGATACCGTTTTTCAGCTGTTGTCGTTTTCTGTGTTACAAATGCAATCAAGTAATGATGATTCTGCACCTAAAAAGACTAAACTTAAGAGAAGTGTTATCGAAGCTATTAAAAATCGATCAACATTTTGTCTTCACACTTCTCATGTTTTAAGTTTACAGGTATTATACTGTTTCACTTAATTTATTTTTAACGTTTATTTACATTTTAGGTATTATTGACGAGTTGTCTTGAAATTGGAAGTCATTGCAATCCATGCTGGAGTTATGTGTTCAAGTGTTGTCAGTATATAATCGAATTGGAACATAATTATTACACATCACGACATTCATCTCTATTAGCGAGCACTCGAACCTCACTCTCATCGCTCAAATTGATTAAAACAAGCAAATCTAATTCAGATTTTGATTTAAATTTAGCGCCAATTAATGAGATACCGACGGGTGATATATCTTCCATGCCTGGTATTAATGAAACAGAAAGCATCGGTTTAGAGACCTGTATTAATGATTTAATAACGCAAACTGTTCAAAGCAATGATAGTATTTTAAAAGTAAGTGAAGAATCTATTGAACGGTTGCATCGTATCACTCAATTTTCTTAAAATAAAGTATTGGATGTATTAAAAAAATAATTTTACAATAACAGGACAAACAGTTGGAACGAATAATTGAAATATTGTCGCATTTAGTCGATAGATTGTTTGAAGATGCGGCCCAAAAATTGAACCTTAGATCGCTTTTAAGTTTTCTTAGTGAACTTTGTCTTTGCAGCAGAGATCAATTAGCATTATATAAAAAGGTTGGATAAACATAGAAAAATTAAATAATACCAGTATATTCGGTGAATGTGTAACGTTGTATGTTTTATTTAGACAAACAACTCTTTAAACGCACAAACTGGCAAATCATTACTGTTATTTCGTTTAAGTGATGTATTTCTCCGCTGTTGCAAAAGTGGTCGTCCATTATTGCATTTTATGAAGTGTTGGCCCGTAGTTGCGTCATATCTGGTTGAAACGGCTCGCTATTCTGATCACTCAGTGGCGAAAAAATCTATATCAACGCTTCACGATATTATAAATGTGATTCTGTCGCTCCATAACGAATTACCACATTTTCATTTTAACGAATCATTGTTTAAACCGTTCGAAAATTTATTGCTATTAGAGTTGTGCGAGTCTGATATCCAGGAATTAATAATTAGCTCAATTTGCGAGTTTGTGGAAGGAGCCACTGAGGATATTCGTTCGGGTTGGCGGTCATTATTTGGTGCGCTGCGTGGCATACATTTGCCCACTATTTCTACGTCCACTAACGAATTAGAAGTGGAAAGAGTTCGTCAGTTGAGAGTGATTTTAGATATATTTGAAGCCTTTTTACACACTGATAATCTCCAAGTTTTCGCCAACGCAGCGGTGGATTGTTTGCTCTGTCTTCTGCGTCTCATCAAGAGTGCCTCAAATGATCGTTTATTCAATGAAGGTTTCATTTTTAGTTAATATTAGTTTTATATAAATTTATTAATTCGAATTTTTTTTATTAGATGACGAAACAACACCAAAAACTCCCGATTTGTGTTTGATATCACTAAAATATTTGCACCAATTTTCATCAATGCTACGATCGATGTATCAAATGCCTGCGTGTCCTATGTTTACGGCGTCGCGTTTGTTAAAAGCTTGCGATGACTACAAATTAATAGACACTAACCATTTATCTACTGAATTGGATATTGTAATTGACTTGGAAATCGAGATGACTCTCGACGAGTTAGACAGACCTGTTAAGATATTGCATGTGTGGTATTTGCTTATTGATGAGTTAACATTAGCCATCGAATCGTGTCCTAATAAGCACAAAGTGACCGCAATGGAGATATTGTTCGATATGTTGAAATCTCTGTCAGAAATTCCCGGTAAGTTTTTTTTAAAAAGTTTTCATATTTCTTGAATTTATTGAAACTTTTTTTTTTGATGGAACATAGGACCAAATTTTTCAATTTATTGTACAAATCACATACTTTTACCGTCACTTCAACGATGGACGCGTTGCGCAGTTTATGATAATAATGTGTCGGCTGATAATGCCGTGAATTGTACTCAATCGCTGTCAACTGTGCGCCATTTTTGTGGTTTAACCGCTGATTTGATAGTCGACCACATAACACTTTTAAATAGTGATTCAAATGGCGATTTGTCTAATTCAACTCTTATTGGTATTGATTTGATGCTAAAACAATCATTGCTAGTTTTTATTGAGTGCTTAAGTGGTGCTTATCCCGAACCGTTGTCTAAATTAAGCTGTGCCTGTATTCGGTAAGTCAATCACTATTCATATCGTTAGTTAAATATTTAATAGAATTTTTAATATTAATTATACGTAATAATCATTTACTTTAAAGTTTTCGCTCTTTTTTACATATTTTTTCTATTGTTAACATTATACAGTATAACATTGTATATGCATTACTAGTTGACGTGAAATAATTTTATTCGGTTTTCAACATCGATTAAGAATGTTGAAAGTTTGAAAGAAGTTAGCGATTAAGTTTCATTGCATTGTTCTTTAAACCCAAAAAAACTTTTTTATAGTTTGGTTAATGCGCTCAACTTTTATAACTTTGAAATTATAAAATAGAAATTAAATTCAGATCAAAATCTTGATTTGATCATTTTTTTACTAATTAAATTCAGATTTCTTGTTCATAATTATCTTATATATTTAATTTGGTAACAGCATTTTTTTGCGCGTATTTTCTGACCAAACGGTAAGAGATACGCTTACCC
>JAQIXJ010001844.1:0-18341 GCA_034700185.1 Phthiracarus laevigatus | reverse complement strand
AAATACAAAATTACGATAAAAACTAGATTTGACAATTAAAAACAATGATATTTACATGTGTTTTTAATTTTTCATTTATGGTCTTTTCTTATGAATATTTAAATTATGGAAATTAATGGCATCAGAGTGTTATTATGGCAAATCATGGCATTTTATGGCATGCCATAAAAATCCCATCCCTGTTCATGAGCTAACATTTAGTCATTTTCGCTTAATTGTTTAAAATTGTTTATTGTTTTGTTTACTATCAATGAAATTATAGCGATTTATAAACTAAGTTTGGTAAATTTAATTTATATTCTTAACATTAAAATAACTAAATCAAATCATATTATACATTTTTTTATCATTTTATAAAAAGTTTTATCATGTAATTAAGCGAAAACAAGTTTTATTTATCGGCCCGAATTGGGCTTTAATCCTTCCGAACCCAGACTCAAAAATAGGAATCAGACCCGGGCTCAGACTGGAAAGGTTTCAACCTATAGGGCCAATGTCTTCCTCGGGACTTAAATTTTCTACGTTTGGACAGCCTATAGCTTATTGCCATTATTAATAAACCGGCAAAACATGGCCGCAAACTAAAGTAAAATACGTTTTAGACAAATAAGACCCTATTCATGATAATTACGTAGAAATATTCCGTATAATTTGAACGCACATATGAACGTAATTTTGTGAACTACACATTATAAGGCATTAGAAATCAATAATCAATTAATTAATATAAATATTTGTTTGAATGAAAATCTAAACACATATAAACTAGTATTGATTACTATAGTTTACCGAAAATGAAGGAATCGTCGAGTTCATCGTCACTAAAGTCAAAATCGCCGACATATCAGCAATGCTGGAATTATCTTCAAAGTGGATCATACGAGTTGGCACTCGACAAGTCAATACATCTGATACAACGCGAGCCACAAGAACCAGACGGCTATATATTCAAAGCGCGAGCACTGTTTAACCTGAAGCGGTATCGCGAGTCAGAGCAGGCATTGATGAAAGTGGTGTCACTGTTGCAGAGCAACAACCGTTTCAAGAGTGACGTTAACGGTATGATCAAACTGAAAGACGAGTTGGCGAACGTTCGCGTAGAGATTCTTCGGAGTCACTCGTTTCGTGACGCGCACGACATCGCACAAATGCATTGGAATGACTGCACCAAAAGTATCATCGAATTGATTGGCTTCTCTTCCATTTCAAACGCTCGCATCGATCCCACGTTGACTAAAGATTTGCCCTCTAATCAAATGGAAACCGATTGCGAAATAATCAGCGTTAAACCACAAGAATTGGAATACGTTTATCCGGAAGTGTCGCGCATTGCACCCAAAGATACCGGTAATTTGAGTCGAAGCGCTGTGTTTCCTGTGAGGGACAAACCAACGCGAGATATTAAGCCAAAGTTAAAGATGGAAGACTCGCTCAACAGAAGTTACAATGAAACAGATCTCGAGACCGCTGGACTGAAGACTTCGCTGGTATTGGCGGAGGAAAAAGTGAAGAAGTTGGAGGAAGAATTGAGACGCGTATACACAAGAGTTTTGTCGCAGAATAAGGAAATGGAAAAATTGAAGAAAACTGAGGAACAACTCAGACGAGAATTGAAAACGTCTCAAACACAGGCTGCAACTAATCCAAAAAAATATAACGAAATTACCAGAAAATTTGTTGGTAATGTTGTTGGCGGTGGTGGTGGTGCTGGTGGTGGTGGAGGAGGAAGAGGAGGAGGCGTGGTTGGTGTGGGAAGAGTTGGAAGAGGCGGAGGCGGCGACACTGTACGTTCCAGAAGTAATCAAAACTTCGCTCCAAAACGCGTGATTGTTGGAAACAATGGACAGCCAACGCTTCGCGTAAGAAGTAATTTACCACAAAATCCAATTGCTTATCGCGTTGCGTCTGCTGGCGCTGTTCAGCCGTTTCGTTACCGAAGCAGTGTAAATCCAGTCACCAGAAGGTTAAGAGTGTTGCATATTGCACGTCCTTTTCTACGTCCTTAATCACTTGATTTTTTCATTTACCATATAAGAGTATGTCTGAATGTAAAATGTGAATCACTGTCGCATGCTATGACTGCCAATCGACAGCCGAAAACATGAAACATAAAATTATATTGACTTAACTGTCAAACTTATCTATAATTAAATTGGAAAATATGTTCGATATTATTTTTATTTTGAATAAATGTAATTGTGTCAATTTTTTCGACTTAAGAACAGTTAAAATTAATTTGTTTTAAATAGATATCAATCATTTTCTACATTTAAAAAATACTTTATTTAATTGTCAAATAACTTAAAACTTATGTTTGTTATTTTACATACAATCGAAATAAAACACGAAAATTTCATAAATGTCACAATAAAACGCATTGACTCTCGTTTAGCAACAAATTTAAATAATTGCAAAGTCATTTTTTGGTTTTATTGAAACATGTGTTTACATTCTAAAATTATTTTATCTTATTCACTGATGATAGGGCGTAATAAACCTTGACTTTAAAACTTTCATATCAACGCGTAAAAAACAAATTGTTTTATTTTGGTGGCTGAAAAATAATAATTAAAATTAAACAGAATATTTAAAATTATTTACGGAAATAATGTCTATTCTAACAATCAAAGAATATGAGGAATATGCGATTAATAACTTGAGTACAGGACTTTGCGATTATTTGTCTAAAGGAGCGCAAAATGATGTGACGCTTCACGCGAATATGGACGCGTATAAGCAGCTAAGAATAAGACCGCGTTATATGATTGACGTAACCAAACGTAATCTAGAGATTAGACTATTTGGTAACGCGATAAAAGCTCCGATTTGTGTGTCGCCCACAGGTCTTCATACAAGATTTCACGTAAACGCCGAATTAGAAACTGCTAGAGGTTTGTCATAAAAATTTCCGTTCACAAGCACAGAGTGCTAGATGTGAATACTTCAAAATTTAAATACTCCTATTTTATGTAATAATAAAAAGTGAGCTCTCAATGAATGTATCGTCTTGTCTGTTGCACTTTTAGGGATAAAAAGTTTTAATACTGTAATGACTGTAAGCTCGGGCTCATCCGTTACAATAGAAGAAATTGCCAAACAACAACCAGATTTACTTAAATGGTTTCAACTGTTTATTTATAAGGACAGACATATTACGCAAGATTTAGTTAAACGGGCGGAACAATCAGGTTATAAAGCGATAGTAATTACAGTCGATTTTCCCGTAATCGGTATTCGTTATCATAACGATCGAAACAAATACGAAGACAAGACTGAAAGAGCAAATTACGCGAAATATGGTACCACTAAAGATGTGGCCTCAGACGCAACTTGGAGTGATTTAAAGTTGATTAAAGCGCACACTTCATTGCCTGTTGTCGTTAAAGGCATTCTCACAGCCGAAGATGCAAGACTTGCTGTCGACTCCGGTGCGGACGCTATTTTTGTATCAAATCACGGCGGAAGACAACTCGACGATTCGCCCGCAACCGTATTGTTATAATATAATTTAGTTGAATGATATCATAGCTTTTTGCTAAATTTTTATAGTTGGAAGCGTTACCAGAAATTGTTAACGAAGTTGGAAATGAAGTTGATGTCTATATTGATGGTGGAATTCGAAGTGGAAATGATGTGTTCAAAGCTTTAGCACTCGGAGCTAAAGCGGTGTTTATTGGCAGACCTATACTTTGGGGTTTATTTAATAATGTAACCATAAATAAAACATATTGTTTGAAAATACAATTTTTTTACATATACAGTAAACTTTTTTATTGGTTTAGGGATCAGATGGAGTGAAATCAGTTTTAGACTTATTATACAAAGAATTGGATACAGTTATGGCATTATCAGGATGTGCTACCATTAATGATATTAAGAGATCGCACGTTCAACACATTGATTATTACAGAAAATTACTTTCCACGTCAACGTCATTATAATATTTAAAGTATTATAAAGTTAATGTTATATGTCTTATAAATTTAATGGTACAATAATATAACTTATATAAATTTGGTTAAACAATTAACAAACATAATCGATATTGAAATAATTAAATTAATTTTATGAGTTGTAATTTTTATAGAAACATGAAACCACGAACAAAATTTTTACAATAAAATTTATATTTTTTCGTTTATAAATTTTCTTACTTTTCTGTTTTCCAATACAGTATTATATTTTTCCATTTTGCACAAGTATTACCGTATAATTTAACATAAAACAAAATACCTTTGAAAAAAAGTCAAAAATAATAAATTAGTTTTAAGTTCGTTAAAGTGTTTTAGCAGTAATACTAACCGATAAAAGCGTAATCTTATTATATGGTAAAAAGCCTGCAATAGTGAAACCAAATTTTAAATTAACATTTTGTGTCTTAAAATAAAGCGCTTCTCTGAACGTGTTTTCATCGATGATATCATTGCTAACATCGAGATCATCAAAACAGCGTAACAATAACTCACTTTCCTCGTGAACAGAGCCATGAATTATACAACTTATGATAAGTTTAGTGGATATAACTATAGAAGTGAATATGAAACTCTTGGATATAAACTTAATAATGCGATCGCCGGTACTTAAACCAACAGTTAGCAAATAAATTTGTAGCATAACTCCCGATATTACTATAACTATATCGCAAAAGTTGACTAATTTCAGTGAATTATCCAATTCAGTCATTGTCTTTCTTGCCGTATTAAACGAGTTTCTAATACTTTTAATAGCAATGAATGAATTTTTCTTCTCGTATAAGATATTTCTTGTATTGATATTTATAATTGCTTTCGATAAGTTTGCGCGCAATGCTTGCAAATAATCTTTCATTGATATAGATATGGCTGTAATCAAAATACATTATTGTTAGTTATTTAATGAAAGCTACGATTTGATAATATAATTATAAAATTTTGTTCATTTTATTAAATTTAATAGTAACCGCAAAACTGATTTAGATATAAATTAGAAAAATGCGAATAAATCGTGGTTAGAACATCGTACCCCAAGTAATCATGTGGACTATAGCTATTGATATGAAACAATAAGTTTGCGTATATAAAGACGATAATACGAACAAAATTTTGCTTTCATCGGTGAATAGTGTCGATGTAATAATGAGGTGACTTAGAAATGCAATAATCAAATAAATGAATAATAAGGCAAATGTAAATTTATTTTCATATTTGATGGGCTGGTATTTGATCAGAGCATCGAAAATTAAAAAGCCTTTAAATTGAAAGTAAAAAACATTGATAACGCCAATAAAGAAGCTTATTTTAACCCAAACATAAAACGTAAAATAACTGAAATAGTATCCAGACGTGTATATCGGATACGGTATATTCGAAGCACCAGTTGTAATCAAAATAATTACATAAAATGCAACCGAAAATACTAGTAGTAAATTGCCGAATAAACGTAAATTTTTATTCGCTAAGCATTTTCCTTTTGGTGTGATTATCAATCCGTTAAACGTTATCCCAAAAATGCGAAAAAACCATAATAACGTTATGGCGATTAAATTGTTGTAATCAAAAATATTAAATTTATAAGAAAACATTTCTAATTTAATGCTTTATTTTTTGTTATAATATCTAGTTTGTTTTGAGCTTATTTTTTTAAAACTGATTCCAAAAAAGAGCGAAATGTCAATAAAGAAAAATTTTTATGACCGCAAAATTTTCAACTTTTAGCATTTATATAACAAAGTTACTTTCAACATTCGAAAGTAACGAAAATTATTTGTCTTTATATTCTTTTTTAATTTTCTTTATATGTCTTTATATGTGCTCAATTAACGATAAAAACTTAAAATATCAAATAATGTCTTTATATGCTTTTAAGAAAATTATTTTTATGCAAATATTGATATTGTAATGTTTTCGAATATTTCATATAACAGTAAATAATCAAAATTTAGCAGCAAAATATTGTCGAAGCAAAACACAAAGCTTTATTTAATTTTTCGTAACGTCATATACATTAATGTAATTAAATTTGGGTTAAAGACCTTTTATAGTACACAATAATGTAATTGAACTGACAGTAAACTTAAATCATGGTTAAAATTTTAATCTATTAAATAATTTAATAAAAACTTACCCCAACTAATTAAATGCACAATTGATATGGTTATGAAAAAATAAATTTCAGTGAATAAAAAAACAATAACTAACATTATTGCTTTGCTTTCATCGATTATAAGTTTCAACAAAATGATTAAATGATTCAGAAATGCGATCAAATTAAACACAAACAATGCCATAAATATGCACTTATTTTTAAACAGTATTGGCCTGTATTTACTTAGTGACTGAAATAAGCAAAATCCATTGAACTGGAAATGCGTTATATTTAATATTCCAATAAAAAAGCTTATCTTAATCCACGTGTAATGCGCGTAATACGCCACATAAAATCCAGATTCATATATCTTATATGGAGTATCGGTGGAACCGCTGATTAGAGCTACGGTCACGTAAATTACTAAAACTAATATCGAAACTATATTTCCATATATTTTTAAGTTTTGATTCGTTACGAATCTTCCACTGTTAGTGGCACTTAAACCATTGAATGTTATGGCAAATGCGCGAAAAAACCAAAGTAAAGTTATTGCGAATAAGTTATCGCTGATTGTTTTTAATAATGGCATTTTTTAAATTAAACCAAAATTATTTACATTGTAATTCAACTGAATTTTGTTTATAGGCTTAAAGTTTTTTTGTAATCTTTTTTCTGTAAATTTATTTTTTCCCGAGTATTAACCGATTTAATAGCAGACTGAAATTCTATTTTGTTTACGACTTAAACATTTTGCATACAAACTCGTCAAATAAAATATTTATTAGAATTAAATAATGTCGAATGCATTGATGAATATTTCCATCATTGCTGGCAAATAATATTCTTCTCATGTAAATATCATTGATTTATATTTAATGCTAATATCAGGATTTTTTGCTGTCATTAATGAAAAGTTTTCTAACTTAAGCTTAACTGCCATTCTTTATTTATTTATTTAAAAATTTATAAAAAAATTTAGTTTATAATTAATATAATGTACATTATTAAGATTAATACATTAATAAATACATGGTTTAATAACTAATGTACTGTAGAAAATAGACTGTATTTATAAGATAAATAATAAATAATTTTCTCAGGTAATCATATTAACCGATACGTATTACTAACTTTGTTTTTAGAAATTCTATTTAAGGAAACGGCATTAATAAGATATGCGTTGTGATATCATTAACTTAATTTTTCATAAACATTCATTCTATGGTTTACATGATGATAGCATAAAATATAATATTGTATTAATTTATACGCTTCACTGAGCAATATTTGTGAGACAAAGTTGGTTGCGTTTATTGTTATTTTAATTCAGATGATTCTTATTTTAAATATTTAAGGTTAATGATGCTATAAAAATATAAGATAATTTTTTTCAATAAGCGCGTGAAGTGTACTTCGCTTACATTTACAAACGTTCATATTTGACATTATTTTGTTTAATAATGAATAATATTTAAAGCATAACAGCATAACATATAAACCTATCTTTCCTTTTTTATACTAAAACAATGATTTTTTCTCTCCCCTCCGTCACGTTCTCCTAGAATATTAAATAAAATTATCTAATTTTACTAACGTTTTACTAATAATATATAAAATCGTTATACAGTTTATAAACATTTTTGAATCACACGAGAAAACAAATGTGTGATAATTAACAATAAAACAAATATACCGTATAACGAGTTTATTAACCATTTAAACTGTTGTACGGGATATGATAGCAATTAACTGATTGATTATTGTTGAGATCGAATTAAACTGTTAGAAATGTTTCTTATCAAGTTATAAACCAAAATATTAACATATAAGTATTTGCATTTTATCTAAAATGACTGATATTAATAAATGGCCAATGATTAAACTATTAAATGATGATTTTGTGAAAACTATTAAATTTGTTTATATTTATTATTGTGGACAATCAGTTATTTGTTTTACAAATGATGATAACGTATATTCATATGGCAATAACGATAGTGGTTATCTTGGATTGGGTCACGAAAATCCAATAGACAAACCAACTTTAATAGAAGAACTGTGTAACAAACAAGTTTGCGATATCAAATTGACGTCTAATTCACTGATAGCCATAACAAAATCGGGACAAATTTATTCATGGGGTATAAATGATTGCGGACAACTGGGAAACGGCAATAATGATGATTGTCTCAAACCTGCTATTATTAATACAATTAATGAAGAAATAGTGGTCGATGTGGAATGCGGTGATAGTCACTGTTTAGCGCTAACACAAAATGGACACGTATTTGAATGGGGATGGAGTGTAAGCGGTCGTAACAATACTATTCCCATTAAAGTTATTGGTTTAGAAAATCACAAAATTAGTGGCATATCGTGCGGCGAATATCACTCATTAGTTCTCACCGATAATGGCGATGTCTTTAGTTGGGGTGACAATAGTTATGGGCAGTGCGGTACTGGTAGTTATGGTGAACAAGTTAACGCTATTAAAATCAATTTGAGTGAAAAGATTATTAAAATAAGTTGTGGACCCAATCATAGTTTGTTGTTAACCGAAAATCAAGATATTTATGCGTTTGGAAGCAATGATTGCGGTCAACTCGGAGATGGAACTGAACGCAATAGCAATTTGCCATTAAAGATCGACATATCGACTAAATTCGTTGACATTCTAACTGATAATAAGTACAAATACAATATCTCAATTGGATTATCGCGCGATGGCTATTGCTTTGTTTGGGGTAAATGTGGAAAACGGAATAATCCTAAGCCTACAAAAACCCAAATTAAAAGAATTGACGAAGCTTTGTTAATATATTCGGAATACAAAGTAACATTCAAACCGTGCTATATTTCTCGTGAATTTGAAGAATTGTCTATTTTATCGAGAATAAAATATGTTTTCAATGAGCCTGAATTTACTGATACTAAATTCAAAATTGATGGTAAACTAATTCACGTTCATTCCACTTATCTTCGAATGGTTTGCAAACACTTTCGCGATATGTTTGCTCCAAATGTTTGGCTGGAAAGTAATGCAAACGAAATAGAAATAACGCAATATTCGTATTCAGTTTACTTTTCATTTTTGAAATATCTGTATACCGATTCTGTTGACATTGAAATCGAACATATAATCGATTTATACAATTTGGCTGATTCTTATATTGAAGAAGATTTGAAATATAAATGCATTAATATTATGAAAAATCACACAAATATCAATAATGTGTTCAATTATTGGTCATTTGCTGCACAGAACAATTTATCAGAATTGGAAAACTTTTTCTTTGATTACATGAAGACTCGTATGGAAGAAGTTATAGAAACTGATTCATATCTTCAAATGAACGACATATCAATATATCGTAAACTGATTCAAAGTATAGTTCATGACATCGAATGATTATAAAGATATTATAAAAATTGTTTAATATGTATTAATAAATAAATTCGTTAAAATTGTTTCAATACATTATTCCTCTTTATAATCACAACTGTATTCCAAGTTTATGTTAATCATATCAACATTTTTATTTATTTTACTGTATAATCAAAATTTAATCATTTTTAATCACTTCGTTTTTTTACAAAAAATAACACGAAATATCAACAAATTAAGTTTCTAAATAATTTATTTGACAAAAAAGTTATAAAATTAAAGGTTCATACAGTAAAACTATATCAAAGATGATGTTTTTTGAGCAATACTTTCTTGTTTAGTGTCACTATTCTTCGCATTATTATTATTATTATTATTATTATTATGTTCATGTTTAAACAGATGAAGAAATCCTTCGCAACAAAATGCTTGTTCTCTCCATTGACGACAGCATTCAATCATATTATTGATCTCTTGAGCACACTTTTCATGGTTAAACTGTTTCTTTTCGAGACAGTCTTGTATTTTACACGCATATCTCTTACACGGATCACTAGTATTAGCCATCCACTAATTTATCACTTAAATCTATATGTTGTTTAAAAACAATTACATACATATACTGATTAAATGGCAAAATATTCCACTCTATTCATAACAAAAGTTAACTTACATATTGTTTAATCGGTTTTGTAATAAAAAACATTATATAACCAATACATTGAATAAATGTGAATTTTGCGTTTTAATGCACCAATCATTAAAACGTTTGCATTTTAATTGACAGTTAAAAAAATGTTAACAATAAATATATACGGTAATATGTTCACGTATACCGGTATTTCAAATTGTTTACAAACGCGTATTAACATGTGTAACACTAGTGCTGTAGTCTAGTGATCATTATTAGTTACATAATTTACAGTTTTTTGAATTATGTTTTATTTAATTATATCGATACTAAATTTATTTTCCAAAAATAAAGATTTAAACTTCAAATTAAAATATAATGCGGGTTTTTGTATAATTTTGTATTTTAATTTACTAAATTTATTTTTACAGAAAACTAATTGAACTCAGTATGAAAGTTCTTATTCTTTTTCTTTTTGTTGTTATGTACAAAGTTTGATATAACTTTAATTTTATAGAAACATAATAAATCTATATTAAATAAAAATTCTATAATTGCAAAAAATAATTTTTCTGTAATAGACTAGTAAAAGAGTATCAGAAATGTCTGGCAAAGATTTGTAAAAAACAGGTCGGGGTAACAATTTTACTACAACCCCCAAATGATACAAAGATTGTGAACAGGAATTTATGAAAACTTTTCCAAGTTATCAAAAAAAACTTTATTGATAACAAAATAATAATTTTTAATTGTAATACAGATTACATTATTCATATAAAGTTTAGTTATGAGCTATAAATTTTATAAAAATTATTTAAGATTTGCTAAGAAAAAAATAAAGATGACACGAACGGATCAGGATTTAAAAATTTTAACAAATTACTAATTTACTCTGTAGTTAAAATTATAAATCTCAATCGCAGAGAGCTTTAAAAAGGGGGTAAACCGAACATCTGTGGTTGAAATTGATCCAAACTTTTTAAAACCAAATCACAATTAGATTGTTCGCCATTCTTTTCCATCCAATCCTTAGAAGGCACTAATAATGTGGTCATTCCGGCAGTGATGGCTCCCTGAACCGCAAGATTCATATCTTCAATTACCAATACATTTCTCATACTCTTCGGTGGTTTCGCGAATCTTTTCGCACAAACCACAAACACATCCGAGTGTGGCTTATTATAGACAACATCCGGGTCTTCATCGGAGCAAACCACGTGATTTAAAAAATTGCCCGCTTTAAGTAAATATCGAAACTTTTTTGTTCGCATTTCGTAGAAAGACGTTGTCGAACCAGTGGCCACAGCCATCGGAATATTATGTTTATGCAAATGCATAATCAATTTCTCTACGCCTGGCATTAATTTCACTTCATAACTGATTTGTTCCGCGCATTCGTATAATAATTTGATCAAAACCTGTTTGTCATTGATTTCGAATTCTTCCATTAACGTTTTCATTACATCCTTAAAATCGACCATTTGCTGTAAAGACCTCTTTGTATCTTACGAATTAAATTTAAATAATATATTTGAGCACATAATATTTTTTGAAAAATTTAAAAATTACCCTCCAAGGTAGACGAAATAATTTTGCCCAATTTTTCTGCCATAACATCTATAACTTTTGGTAGTAAATCCATGAAATTGATCAAAGTTCCGTCACAATCAAATATAACATGCGTTATCTTATTTAATTTGTTTTCCATTATGCAAGATGTGTTTGTTGTTTAATTTAGAGTTTGAATTTAGACACAATCGTGAATCAGTTAATTACTTTTAAAAGGGAAAATATAAAATTAAAACTAATTCAAAGCGATTCTCAACTTTCGAAAATTCCAATCGTGTTATTTAATATACTGCACAATAAAACTCTA
Source organism: Phthiracarus laevigatus (assembly GCA_034700185.1). NCBI lineage: Eukaryota > Metazoa > Arthropoda > Arachnida > Sarcoptiformes > Phthiracaridae > Phthiracarus > Phthiracarus laevigatus. The sequence continues at coordinate 6,383 of JAQIXJ010001844.1, read as the reverse complement.
AAGTTTCTTTGCTTTATTCTATTTAATTAAGTAAATAATCGAAATGACGTGCGATGAGAAACTTATTAAGTTTAATGATGTTATTAAAAAACAAGAACGACATATTATAGAGAGCTCACTCTTCTATAGGATTATGCATACACATGAAAAAATAAATAAGTTTCTTTTCTTAGATAGCAAAATTCAAATTTCCTTTATTAATATAAGAAATAGGTGAAATCCCTGTATTAAAATACAACTGCGAACATACGGAGGGACAGACAGACAGACAATACATAGTCAAATTCAAGTCTTTTACAAAAAAGTGAGCTAAAAATACGTTACTTTCATTTTATGATAAGGCCATTAAAATAACATGTACTGGTTCTACAACACTGATAAAATATTCAAAAGCAAATTATATATTGTATTATTCTATCATCAAAAGTGTTAATGACTACAAAAGACCTGATTCATCATAAAGACTGGAACAGATAGACATTGTATGATATTATATAATCACGTTAGATATCGCATACTAACAAGTTTAATGCAAGTTCAGTAATCTAGTGATAAAAAAGTTCATAAAATCGCAATTAATATTACAGTATAATTTGCGTAGAAGTTTGTCCAAACTTTTTTTGCCAATTAAAATACTCACGACTTAGTGATATACACTGACATACGGACATACTTCTAAGGTATAATTCAAGCACTAAAGCATTAATTTTCTTGAAAATTTATTAAGATTATTGATAACGAAAACTAGAACAAAAGTTTGTGAAATATGCGCAACAAAATAATGACAAATAAATAAAATGATAATGACATGTGATTAAAATTATATACATTCGCATTTGAATCGACAACTATATTCCTACTCATTCTTTTCACAATATTTCAACTATTATTGAAAATTTAATGTTACCGTCAGTTCGAGTTATTTTCAGTTTATGCGGCACTTTTTATACACTCGCAAAAATTTATCATTAGATACATAGGTAACAGACAAGTATGTCTAACATTTTAATAGATGAAGACTGCTGTTTCTATTTCAACTCGAAATGCACGAAATCAAACTGTCGATACCGACACAGTACGAGCGCTTTAAACTCTACCACTGTTTGCAAATATTGGATCTCAAAACGTTGCTTACGGGGCGAAGACTGCCCTTATCGCCACTCTTCAGCAGATCAAATCAAAAAATCACAGCAAACTATGATGGATATTCAAAGCAATAAAATGGTAATCTCTTATATGCCAAACTTTACCAAACTTATAAGCGCAGCCAATGTTGTGCCACAAATGGCGTACAATTACGTAAATAAATTGGTTTCAAACGTACCCAACAATAACCTCATTTACGGCCATCAGAGCTCCATTATCAACAATAACCCGACAGTTGCTCAATGGTATAAACGGGGTAATGCCACAAATTGTTGCGAATCTTGCGTCAATGTGTGCCAAAATGGTTTTTCTGAAATCAATGAATCGAGTAAATCAATAGCGAATGATCCGATTAAGAATATTGAGTACGAAAAGCTTTATGGAATGGGCATTGATATCGAAGAGACACCTTTCGCTGGTGGACAACGATCCATGATATATAAAGGCTCTTTTTTGATAAATAGGCAATTAGATAAATGGATCGAAATAGCCATCAAAAGAAGTTACTTGACACGTCACGCGTTGGCTGAATGCGACGCGATTCGCGTGTTGGGCAGAGACAGACCACACAAAAATATAATCCAATATTTTGGTTCCAATGTTTCCTACAATCGCGCTTATATTCTCATTGAGAGGTCAGATTTGGGTGATCTGTGCTCTTATATGGGATCGGAGTACGCGCGACGACCGCCGACTGAAGAAGATATATTCCACTTGTTTCGCCACATTAGGGATGGCGTGCAGCACATCCATGATTGCGGTTTCGCGCATCGAGACATCAACAGTGGCAATATTCTAGTGTTCGATAAAACCTATCCGTACAACGACCCAATCGGTGGCTATAAAGTGATTTGCAAGTTATGCGACTTTGGCTCTGCGCGTCAATACTTGACCGATGATGGACACGAGATTGCGGAGTCGTTGGCAGCGCCTAATTGTTTGGCACCGGAAATCTATGACTCGCGAGCGAACGCTTTTGCCGGCGATGTGTACGCGTTAGGCGTCCTATTGTATCAAATGTCTCACAATGGAAAGTATCCGTTTTATTTGCCGCCAATTGATGAAAACGTGCATTTACCTGATGGGAAAATCTGGAAACACTATGCGTCAATAAAGAGTAAGGTGGAGAATGTGCAATGGTCTCCCGCAATATCAAGAGAACTTTTGGATCTGTTAAAAGAAATGCTAGAACCAGATCCGAATAAAAGAATTACGTTGAAAAATGTATACGATAGCGAGTGGATGCAAGTATTGGTGATTCGATGCATTAAACACTACTCTACGCACTGATTTATGGATACATAACTTTATTAAATTATTTCCATTATGTTAATTATAATTTTTATATCCGTTAAAATTTTGGCTGAATTAATGTTTATTTCAATTAACTAATATTTATATTTTGTATGCGCCTTTTAAATGTTTAACATAAAAATGAATATTTGCAATCAACTTAATATTTTAACTTCCGTTCTACACATAGTTATATCAAAATTACGAATAACTCCAACTAAATAGATATTTCCAAATGCGTAATTTACCCATTTGTGAAATCGATAAAAATATATATTGATAATTAAAAATTAAGGGCTTTGTATGATATATGTGTAAATATTGGCCTTTAAAAATTTATTGTTCCTTTTATAATAGTAGAAATTACAATTAATGCTAATTAAATAAGCAAGTTTTACATATAATAAAAATGTAATTGATAGCGCTTTCGCGTGAAAGAAGGGGCGCATACCTAATTGGAGAAGAAATATTTGATTAACATACGTCAGAGAAATAATTATTTTTTTAATTTTTCTTAATTCATTTGCATATCACTTTTGATTTTTTATAATTGTATTCTTTTCAATTTATTCCTTTAACATGTAATTCATTCCTAATTTTTAATTAATACTTTTATGCATCATAATTATTTGCCTATTCCTTTGAAAACTTGCCTAATTTAGATAAAAACGCCTTTATAGCTTATTTCCAGCATTCAGAGTATAGAGTGTAAGCATAGGGCGTTCCCTTAGCTGGATAAATCTGTTTTATGCAAATTATACCCACTTTCTTGCGCTTAAATTCGCCATGCAGTGCTAATTAAAATGTTGAGTAGGATTTTAACTTTTAAGTTTAATAGTATTATAATTTTAGAGGTTAGCTGACACTGACGGGTGGACAAACAGACAGACGTCAAAAGTTGATAAAACAAGAACGGCACATTCATAGAGAGCTCACTTTCTTATAGTTAAACTAAGCAAAAATTTAATTTAAAATTTCAAAATAAAATACATGCAAATTTCAGTGGTCGAGCTAGTGCGGACACACAGACGGACGGACGGACAGTGTCAAAAGCATAAGCTCGCCTTTCAAAAAGTGAGCTAAAAAAATTATCTCCCATAGAGATGGCGTTTTCTATTTTTTAGGTAGGGGGTCAACTTTTTGAGATTTTTTTGAGGGGGATATAAGACCCCTCCAGACCCCCTCTGGGACACCTTGAGCATAATCGATATGAGTTTCGTGATGGCGTTTCGGTTATCAAAATCTCAATAAATTATAACATTTATTCCTGTTGTTGGGTCGAGAATCGGTTTATCACTACAACTCTGGCGTTTGGTTTGTTCACTCTCATATTACTCATCATTTAATAATTTGTCAGCAATTTGTTTTATTCGGCAGAAAATAATAATCAAATTCATATGCATTATTAACCTAAAGAATATTTTAGAAACCTAATATTTTGCACAAATTCTTTCTTAGTAAAATTTTAGTTTAAATAAGGCTCAAATAAGACTATTAAGTAGATAATGTAATAAATGGTTTAATGCAAGACTTAATTTATATGCTAATTAATTTAAAATATCTTTAATCTTCGAATATCTTTAAAAATAATTAATTAATTGACGTTAAAAACTTTTGACTTTTGCTTAATTAATATTTTAAAAAAAACTCGTATTTGTTAATTATTATTAATAATTCATTTGTTTCTCAAAAAGATACGTAATAACTTATTACTAATAAGTTATTACAGTAGTAGAGAGCCGGTATACGCCTTGACCTCAATTGATGTCAAGGCGTATACCAGCCCAAATGAAAAATTAATAAACTACGCTGATTGGCTGACAAAAATAAGCCCCGCCCATTCCAACCTAACAGTCAAACTGTTAGTCGACTAGTATTTTCATCATTGCATCACCAAAATTGAAATATTAATGACGTAACACTATCCTAACTAAACTAAATAAAATAAATTAACTTGATTTACCTTATCTAAACAACGGCACTACTAGATGTCAAGTATTACTTACTGACTCCTAGTGACTCCTACCTGACTCTTAGTGACTCTTTACTGACTCCTAGTGACTCCTAGTGACTCCTTACTGACTCCTAGTGACTCCTTACTGACTCTTAGTGACTCCTAGTGACTCTTTACTGACTCATTACAGACTCCTTACTGACTCTTAGTGACTCCTAGTGACTCATTACTGACTCCTTACTGACTCTTAGTGACTCCTTACTGACTCCTTACTGACTTAGTGACTCCTAGTGACTCTTTACTGACTCCCAGTGACTCTTTACTGACTCATTACTGACTCTTAGTGACTCCTAGTGACTCTTTACTGACTCCCAGTGACTCTTTACTGACTCATTACTGACACCTTACTGACTCTTAGTGACTCTTAGTGACTCTTAGTGACTCCTAGTGACTCCTAGTGACTCCTAGTGACTTCTACCTGACTCTTAGTGACTCTTTACTGACTCATTACTGACTCTTAGTGACTCCTAGTGACTCCTACCTGACTCTTAGTAACTCCTAGTGACTCTTAACTGACTCCCAGTGACTCTTTACTGACTCCTTACTAACTCTTAGTGACTCCTTAATGCCTCCTAGTGACTCTTTACTGACTTCTAGTGACTCCTTACTGACTCTTAGTGACTCCTAGTGACTCTTTACTGACTCTTAGTGACTCCTTAATGACTCCTAGTGACTCTTTACTGACTCCTTAATGACTCCTAGTGACTCTTAACTGACTCCTAGTGACTCTTTACTGACTCTTAGTGACTCCTTAATGACTCCTAGTGACTCTTTACTGACTCCTAGTGACTCTTTACTGACTCCTAGTGACTCTTTTCTGACTCCTAGTGACTCTTTACTTACTCATTACTGACTCCTTACTGACTCCTAGACTCCTTACTGACTCCTTACTAACTCTTAGTGACTCCTAGTGACTCCTTACTGACTCCTATTGACTCCTACCTGACTCTTAGTGACTCCTTGTGACTCTTTACTGACTCCTAGTGACTCCTACCTGACTCATTACTGACTCCTTACTGACTCCTAGTGACTCCTACCTGACTCTTATTGACTCCTAGTGACTCTTTACTGACTCCTAGTGACTCTTTACTGACTCATTACTGACTCCTTACTGACTCTTAGTGACTCCTGGTGACTCTTTACTGACTCCTAGTGACTTTACTGACTCTTAGTGACTCCTACCTGACTCTTAGTGACTCCTAGTGACTTTACTGACTCCTAGTGACTCCTAGTGACTCCTAGTGACTCCTAGTGACTCCTTACTGACTCCTAGTGACTCTTTACTGACTCCTAGTGACTCTTTTCTGACTCCTAGTGACTCTTTACTGACTCATTACTGACTCCATACTGACTCCTGGTGACTTTTTACTGACTCCTTACTGACTCCTAGTGACTCCTTACTGACTCATTACTGATTCCTTACTGACTCTTAGTGACTCCTAGTGACTCCTTTCTGACTCCTAGTGACTCCTACCTGACTCTTAGTGACTCCTAGTGACTATTTACTGACTCCTAGTGAATCCTAGTGACTCCTTACTGACTCCTAGTGACTCCTACCTGATTCTTTGTGACTCCTAGTGACTCCTTACTGACTCCTAGTGACTCTTTACTGACTCCTAGTGACTCTTTTCTGCCTCCTAGTGACTCCTTACTGACTCCTTACTGACTCTTAGTGACTCTTTACTGACTCCTAGTGACTCTTTACTCACTCATTACTGACTCCTTACTGACTTTTAGTGACTCCTTACTGACTCCTAGTGACTCTTTACTGACTCCTTACTGACTCTTAGTGACTCCTTACTGACTCCTAGTGACTCCTGCCTAACTCTTAGTGACTCCTAGTGACTCTTTACTGACTCCTAGTGACTCTTTACTGACTCCTAGTGACTCTTTACTGACTCCTAGTGACTCTTTACTGACTCCTAGTGAC
>JAQIXJ010001843.1:0-18349 GCA_034700185.1 Phthiracarus laevigatus | reverse complement strand
TTTGTTATATTTAATATTATCATAATTTGACCTTAAAAATAATAGTTTATCACTTTATCAGATTTTAATTGTGTTCTATTATCTGTTAAATTGAATTAGCATAACTGAAATTTTGTTCTAAATTTTTGTTTAATTTAAAAATACATTAGAAATAAAGTTTTAAAATATGTTGGAATCATTTCAAAGCCCGACCTGGCCCGAGAAATTAATTTCAAAGCCCGGCCCGACAGGTTCAATATCGAACCCGACCCGGCCCGAGGAAAAGTGTCAGGGGCCCGCGGGGGCCCGAAAAATCGAGAGCCCGTTTGGGAGTCTACTCAGTAGAATGGCTATAATTTTTTTGATTATGGTGTAATTGTATTTCTTGCCATTTGGTGAGAAAATACGGGAAAAAAACAGCCTTACGTTAAAGTTTCACCCATTTTAAAATTTGTCCGTTTTTATTACTAGTTGGGAGAGAAGCAAAAAAACTTTAATAACTAAATATGCAATGAGAGGAACGGCAGTGAATGGAAAATTTAAACGTTTTCAATTACTTATGCGATCCATAATATGACGTAAATAATAAACGTGCTATAATACTGTAGGTTTGGCTTTTCTCAAACCAGACCAATAACCAGGGAAAGGATTTCAATGTATAAATTAGGAGTCAAAAGTGCGAAACTTTATTTAAAATATCTTATATAAAAAGTTTATTTAATTCAAGAATAACCAAAGAACGAACATTCATTATGAGCTCATATTGATTAACAAATATTAAATGTAATAAACTTTATTTCATTTTATTTAAATCACAATTTTGACAAAATACAAAACAAAATTATGTGCTAAAATTTGATAGACTGTTGTTATCAAAGATTTCCCAGCAATAAATGGTCGCAGCAAAAGCAAAGAACTTGTCTTACCTCTTTGTTTCACGGTTTGGTACCTTATACTGTAGAGTTATTGAAAGGCAACCGATTTTTCGGTACTAAAAACAGGTTAATTTAGATTAAAATGGGAGGCAAACGGCAACAAAAATATGCCAAAAACGTTAATAGTTTAGGGAAAATTTTATTGTTATTCCCAAAACTTTAACACAATGTCTATTATTTTAAGCTGAAGATATTACTAAACTAAGCATTCAATGTTTAATACTTTATATTGATTTTGAATACTAATAGCAGACTTTTATTGCATTATTTATATATTTGTTGCTAAATATAGAGAAAAATGGTTTTTTTTAAATTTAGTGTAAATCCGTGATAATTTCAAAGTATAGTAATAATTTAAATTTTTTCCTTTTCTAACTCGACGTCGATTTCCTCATAATCTTCATCGTCTTCTTCATCATCTAAACTCTCAGAATCGGATTCAATATCGTCACTTTCATCTTCCAAGTGTTGTCCATCATCGCTGTCTGATTGTTCATCGGTTTCCTCTTCACTGTCTTCGTCGTCACTCTCTGATTCGTCATCACTTTCTTCGCTACTATAGAAACCCTTTTGCTTTTTTGTTTTAACATTTAACGCTTTAATATTTACGAGAGCAAACGTTGGCTCTTCGTATGATTCAGGTTTGGCTCTAACATTGGGATCGGGTTGTATAAGCGGCCAATCGGGTAATTCTTGATAATCTGTAACTTTCTTCCCAATAAAATGAGACAACGAACCGATTCGAAAGTTACAATTATTAGAACTGCATGTGTTAACGAGTTTTCCGATATTTGGCACAAATTTCGGTTTCAATAGAATTCTTTTTGCGAGATTTACATCATTCAATAATTGACGTAAAAGTCTTCCTCTGTCGCGTACGTCGTAATTCAAATCATATTTTGCTAAATTAAAAATAAAATTGATGAGTAGTTTAAGTTTTTCGTTATTTTCGTGGGTAATATATAATTTGGAGGCCAAATTTAATGCTTGCAATTTCACGACATCCGCTTCCTTGCAAAACGTTTTCGCAATTTTCCTCAAAACATCGGGAGAAAATTTAAGCGCTTTTTCGTTTCGGTGACAGAATTCAGCCAAAATCCATAAAATAGTGGCTCTTGCTTGTGGTGTCGAAATTTTGTCCATTAATTTGGTTACTTGTTTAATAATCATTGATGTTATTGACTCATCTTTATTAATAATTTGCGTTCGTATAACTACAATACTTTGTGCGACAATCGCTTCATTACGATTTGATAACAACGATATCAAGCCATTGAGACATATTGGCGCGATCTCTTTAATTCTTGAAGCGCATTGTCCTATTGATTGTATGGTCGCAGACATGAATTCGATGTCTTCTTGATAGTTCATTATATATGCTTGGAATTCTCGAAGTATCAGCGAAATGTTCGAAGAATTGCTCAAATTTGTTAATATTTCGAGTTTGAGAATTTTAATTTTAGTGCTATCTTTCGCTTTTATAAAGAATGATTTTAAATATGGCTCAAATAACGATTTAATCGATTTTTTAGACACATCGTCGAACATTTTCTCGTCTTCATCTTCATTTTGATTTTCCGTATCACTCGTTCTATTATTTACTGGTTTAAGATTATCTTCGCTATCATTTTCCTGATTGGCAGTCAATGTTGCGATGTTTGTGAGGATAATTAATTGAATTTCTCTGTGAGAGTGTAATAAACGTATCAATGGTTTCACGATAATTGAATTGATGTCATTATTTGGCGACAAACTAAGATATAACTGAATTACGGCCAAAACAACCGAAGAATTACGACTTTGTAACAGAGGTTTAACACTTCTCAAAAGTAGTCGATGGTCAGCATCTAAAAGTGATTGAGAATCTTTGGATGAATCGTTTAGATTCGGATCAGTAAACTGCGTTCGAGCGTAACGTATTAACATATTAATAATAATGATTTGTCCCCATTCGTCCACGTCTACCAATAATGAACAGAACTTTCGATAATTTTGATGAATTAAGTCAAACCTTTCGGGACAAACGTCTTCAAAAGCGGCCACAGCTGAGCCCAATACGAGCGACGTTTTATCGCTTAAAAGCTTTTCAATGATGTCTATAATTTCATTTTTAAGATCACTATCTAATGAGTAAAGTTTGGGAATGGCGTGCGCAGCAGTTTTACGAACATATGGAGACATATCGTTAGAACAGTCTCTGATTGCGATTAACATAATCGGAGCAATCATTGATACGTGTATTGAGCACAACACACGCAAAGCTGACGCGCGTATCAATGGATTGGGATCTTTGAGCGATCGCTGAAACGTAGCTATAGATAGCAAAGCCAAATCTTGTTCCTGTTCGGCGTAACGCGTCAAATAAAGATAAACCAATTTCTTCAATTCAGCATTTTTGGTGACAACATTCTTGACCACTTGAGCGAACAATTCACGCGCTGTGTCACTACTTCTTCCCTTTGCTATCATACCGATTAGGCGTTTCATTGCTTCCAATTTGAGACCATCTTTACTGCTTTCTAACATCATTTTTAAGTCATCGTGCTTTGTCTGCGATGATATGTTCAGAATTGACGAAACACTTCGACTCATCGATGATATACTGCTATCATTCGTATTATTCGTATTCAATGTCTCATTTTGGTTACTATACTGCTCTATATTATTATCGGTATTATAATTGCCACAATTAGTTGATGACGAGGACATCATTTTGGAATTAAACTAAAATGAGTCCAATTTCTGAAAACAACAATATCTAAACACTGAATACTGAGAAATACGTGTAAACACCACTTTCTGCGATATCGTTATCGATATATCGTAACTAAACTAATTTACAATAAATAACGTTTATAATAATAATCTTTTCAAAATTTATATGTGTTTTTTAAAAAGTTTTTAGTTCTATAAATAAGTTAATTTGTGATAAAAATTTTGGTGCGTTTAATTTAAAGATAACAATTGTATAGTCAAACTAGCGTTGATAATTCTAAATTAGGCAAATAACCATAATCTTTTATTTTCTTTAATTGAGTTTCGGATATCTTTTGACTCGCCTTTGTTTTTTCCCACTAAAAAAAATGAATTAAAAATGGCTAAATAAAAAAGTTTAAGTCTTAAATTAAAGTAAACTATTAAATTATTTAAAAGTGAAATTCAAAATTTTAAATAAGTACAATTAGAATTTTTTAAAAATGAAACACAAACAATAGTTACCTGCCATAAATAAACATTTTGTATGGATGCGATGCCGCAAAAAACAATTCCTATTCCAATAATGACACTGGTTATTAAAGCTGGCACTTCGTCAAAATTTACAAATACAAAAAGTATAATACCTTGTATAAATTAAACAAAAACTTTTAAAATTTTATAACATATTTCAAATAGTTTTATGGTTTTTACCAGTAAAAAATATAGGAATAGATATGAGAAATGCTCCAATTGCTGCGATACGTGTGAGAGAACTCTTTTTTAAAAATTTGTATGCCCTATAATATATAAAATAGCATTTTAATATTATTTTCTGCTAACTCTCGAACTATAAAAGTCAGGAATTTTGTAACAAACATTTATTTAAATTTCCTAAACAATATATTAAAATAATTCCAGAAGTTTACATATGATGGAAATAATAGTTAATATTGATAGCATTAACAACTTATTGAATAAATTTTATTATTTAAATATTTGAGGAAACACAAAATGTTGCCATATTAGAACATTATATGAATATTTAATTAAAATACGGGAAGAATGAAATCCTATCAAAAAAAATTCGAAAACAAATGGCTAATTTCGAATAATGCCATTTTTTATTTCAATTTTTAAAATTTGGTGTTACAAGTCAAGAGATATTTTTGAATAATACTTTCTAATACAATCCTAGACATACTATTTAAATATAAAATTATCCCAATCAATAAACTAGTTAAATAGTAATTTTAAAATTTTCTCGTTAAAAACTTCTAGTAATAATTTCCATCTTTTAGATGGTTTATAGTAATGAAGGTAAGATAATGAACAATGAACAGCTATGGTAAACGAACTCAAAAAGTAATATGAAACATGATACAGATAAAAATCTTTAACAAATCATATTAAGAGGGAGAGTTATATACAGATGTAGTTAGAGATAAGTTATCAACTGATTGAAGTCAGATAAAAAACAAAAGGAAACCGAATAGTAATTACATTTAGAATGTAACTAATAAACGTTGAAACTTTTGAATGTACATCATAACAAAGGCTTTGAAAATCGTTAATTAACGATTTGTTAAAACCATTCGAAAACGTATTCGTAACTATTCTAAAGTTGTTATCTAACTTAAACATTTCAAAAAATGTTATTTTTAATTAACCATTCTAACGGTTTAAAAAATATCTAACGATTTTATTTATTTCTAACCAATTCAATTTTTTTAAAATAGGAAAAATTTTGCGTTAGAATACTAAAAATTGTCGCTAAAATCAGATAAGTTTTGAGTGGGGTCATGTTTAAGGAAAAAAATGGGAAAAAATTTTCGAAGAAGTTTTAGGCGCAAATCTCAAAATATTGCCATTTAAATCCGCTGAGTTTTTGCATGACCAAAGTTTTTGAATTTTTTGAATTCAAATCAATAGATATTTTTCAAACGAATTTTCTAACGATTTGATCATTTACTTTCTAACGATATATAAACTATTTTGCACGTTTTTTTCTAACTATTTTCAAGGCCTTACTCATAACATAAATAAACATACATAACATACGATTGCGTTAATCCTATCATATTGTTGTATATTAGACTATGAAATTGTGAACATTTCAAGGCCCGAGCCCGATGAAAGCCCGACAGGCTTGAGCCCGAGCCCGACAAAAGCCCGATAAATTTTTATATTCAAAGCCCGACCCGGCCCGATTTAACAAAAAAATTTTTTTTAATCACAGAGATAAATTCTGACTTAGATTTTTATATATCTATCTCTGATATAATTATATTTCACTTAAACTTATTTGTAAATAATGATAAGTTTTAATGAAATTCAATTATTTTCTTAAATTTTTATATATTTTAATATTTACTTTAATATTTTTGCCAAAATAAAATTGTCGGGCTTATTATTTTTTTGGCACAAAAGCCCGGCCCGATAGATTTTTTAACTTAAGGCCCGAGCCCGACAAAGCCCGACAGAAAACGTCAGGGGCCCGCGGCGGCCCGAAAAATCGGGGGCCCGTTTCATAGTCTAATTTGCGTGTATGTTTTAATCCACTCTTGTTCGGATCGGGTCCCAATAATACTGCCGATTTACAACTTGAAAATTACAAGTCTAACGAAGTTTAGCCTGTGCTTCGCACGGATTATTAATATTTATATAAATTGTGAATGTATAATTTTCCATGATTTTCCCTTTAACTCCGTTTTTTGAGATGAGTTGAATGATATAGTTGTTGAAAAGCAATTTAAAATTATTTTTGACCCCTGCAGAATTAGAGGGTGTCGGCCACCTCGAAACTGCATTAATTACAGTCCTCTTTTCGTGCTGAATCCATTGATATAAGTGTTGGGGGGGGGGGGGTGAAGGGCCCCTTATAATGCTATTTAATCAGTTTTTCCACCCGCTATTTTTTTAGGACGGGTCCCACCATCTCAATACCCCCTGATGTGCACTCTACTCTTGGATCTGAATCCAACGATATAGGTTTCAAGGGGTTCTACCTCCAGGGGGAGACGCCCATAAAGGGATAGACACACAATTTTAAATTGTAAATTAGATAGGTAACATTATTTGCTAAAAAATATTGTAAAAAATTAAATTAAGTTGTTGTTCGGTAGTGTCGGTATGTACACACTGACTAAAGAGAATAAATTATCAAAATTACTTGATGTAAATTTTAGTAATAACTATTTTATTACTTCAAAAAGAAATAAATTTTAAAGCAAATGTAATAACAATCCACATATAAGTTATTTGTTTTACTAATATAGTTATTTAGAATGTAATTTACATTTATTTATAGCTATAAAAATCTTTTTAATTTTGTTAATCTTACTCTCAAATAATATCCACTAATGTTTAGTTAGATTTTTGGACTTATCCAAAAGCATTGAATCAATCCGTTGATATTATGGTACCGCCTGATGCGAAACCAATGTTTAATAGCGGATTGAGGGGAAATAATTTAGACAACAAAATATGGATCAACGATGTCGGCGGGTAAGTCGTTCTACAAAAAAGTTTTCAAATATTAAAAATTAAAAAAGCAATTTTCAAAATTATGTCTTTTGTTTTATTTTTAATATACTTCAAACAAACTGTTTCTTCTGCTTAAACCAATAGAGTTATCACGAAGCAAAAGAACGTAAAAAGCAAGTCAAAATTAAGACCAGAATTCAAAGAATTAGTGCCAGGTTATTACGATGACTATCAAAGATTGGCCACAATATACTCATTTCTGGACACAATACATAACAGCGCTCCAGACATAACAGAAATAGAAACGATTGGCTTCTCGACCGAAAATCGGCCGATAAAACTAATTAAAATTGGCGTCGGTTTCGATCATCAAAAGCCGGTTATTTTTATTGATACAGCGATCCACGCCCGAGAATGGATTACCGCGGCGACTAGTGCTTACTTTATCGAGCATTTAGTGAACGGTTATCTCGAACAAGACCAGGGCATTGTTGTGCTATTGAACACTTTTGATTTCTATATTGTACCCGTTTTTAATACAGATGGCTATGAGTATACGCATACTAATGTAAGCTTTCGGTTCTGATTAGAGTGCCTAAGTGCATACTTTTTCAGGTCTGAGCCCGATTATATTTGTAAATTCAAATCCAGGCCCTATCAAAAGTATCTAGTTCCTTTTAAAACTCTGGTCCGATAAATATAATAGTTAATGAAGCTTAATTTTTTTGTAAATCAACATTATAAACTTTTTAATACTTAATTTCCCGTTATCGAATTTGTTATCTGAGATAAGTTTGTTGCTAAAGTTAAATTAGAGTAACCGAAAATACATTTATACTTCTTTTTCGTGAATTTAGAAAATATAAATTTTATTTATTTTCAATATAAGCCCGAACCAGATAGGCTAGGCAAAACATGTCGGCCATCTAATTAGAACATGTGTTAAATATTGTAGAAACTAAAGATAATATTATTTTTACAGAATAGACTATGGAGAAAAACTAGATCATTTAATTATGGTTCAACATGTATAGGTAATTATTTTGTTAATCTTGTTTGTATGTTGAAACCTTAAAAATCATAAATCGAAATTTTGTGGAACTGTATAGAAATTTTTAATATTATTGCCAATTAAAACAACGATATAAATTACAAAACTAATTATAGGCACAGATCCTAATAGAAACTGGGGCTACGAGTGGGCTGGACCAGGAACCAGCGCTGATCCATGCAGCGAAATATACCACGGAACCAAAGCTTTCTCTGAGCCCGAAACACAGGCTGTTTCCGACTACATCCTGTCGATTGCTGGTAGAGTTAAAGTCTATCTCGCCGTTCATTCTTATTCGCAAATGTGGTTATATCCGTGGGTAAATAAGTATAGATAATAAATATAGTTCGAACATATTTAACCATTAAATGATTTATTTTTATTAGGGATACACACCAGAATTGACGCCTGATGATGAAGACTTGGTAATATATGTTTTTTTGTTTGGTCAAATAATCTTAATTATTTAGTTTAAAGTTAAGATACTTTTAAAAAAATTAGGAAATCTAAACAAATAAAATTTTACTCAATGTTAAGCATTTTTAAAAAAAATCATTCTATTTATTATACATTTTAGATTTTTTAGTGTTTTTATAGAAATTTTTTAGTTCACCTTTAGTATAATGATAACAATATAAACTATTATTTCTTAGAAAGCACGTGCAATAACAGCAGTGAACGTGTTGGCAGAGTTCGGCACTCAATACGTTTACGGAACATCTACAAACATACTTTGTACGCAACTTTAATTCAATTATTTTGAATAAAAATAAACATTAAAATTAATCATATAATTTTATATAATTATATTGCAGATGAAGGCGCTGGAGGTGCAGACGGTAAGATAATTATTTTTTGATGTTTTAGCTATAAATAGCTTAACGATTTATTCGCTCTTGCATTGGAATAGACTGGGCATACGGATCCGCAAAAGTGAAGTATTCGTACACAGTAGAGTTGCGTGACGCCGGTTATTATGGGTTTTTGTTGCCCGCAGACCAGATAATAGCGTCCGGTATTGAAACGTCAGCCGCTATCAAAGCGATCGCAACGGACGCGTTCAATAATCCCTGAATTGCCGAAGAATTTATTATTATTTATAAGTTTTACGCTTTAAAAACTTGTAAAAATTTTAGTTTTAAGATTTAAAGTACAAAAAATTGTGTAAAATTAATCGAGCAATTGTTTTCAAATTATTTTTCTTCCAATGAAACGCATTTATTTAGATTACATTAATATTTTATTCAACGATTGTAAAACTAGGAACATTTTTATTTCAACTGAGAATAAATTATTACTTCTGTTAATAAAATTTCGTGCGAAAGGCAATAAAACAAAACTTAAATGAATAATATAATACAGTATGTTTTTTTGTGGATAACTATAAATGCGATTGAATTTGAAAGTTGTGCAAATCGTTTTCACTCAAATGATGCACAACCCCAGCACCAAATCCGTCACCCATAACGTTGAGTGCCGTACGAAATCGGTCCACAAACCAGTCTACAACATAGATCAGAAACGCGTCTTCTACTGGCAGTCCCACCGCATTTAGTACGATTATTAAACTAACAGGTCCTGCCTTTTTAAATAGTAAACAGTTAATAATATTTAGGGAATTAAACAATGATTTTATTATTAAAACACTGCACACTATATTTAAATTTCAATTCGAGACATAATAATGATATTAAAAACTTAAAACATAACTTACTGATGGAATACCAGCCGCGCCGACACTGGCCGCTGTGCCGATTATGGTTATCATTACAATTTGTGTGGCCGATAGATCAATCTCACGATACTGTGCGATGAATATTGCTGCCACTGCTTCGTATAGAGCAGTTCCGTCCATATTAACAGTTGCGCCCAAAGGAATCACGAATCGCACAATACGGCTGTCGAGTAAACATTTCTCTTCTAAACATTGTATTGTAACCTATAGTAGCCATTCATAATTATTAAATTTATTGTATAAGCATATACAGTATATGATAGACAAACCGTACAGGCATTGTCGCGGTTGAAGATGCAGTACCGAAAGCAGTCATGGCAGCGGAAGACATCCGCAATAAATAGTTGAAAGGGTTTTTTCGAGTAGCAATAAAGTAAATTAGGGGTAAAATAATGAAGCCGTGAATTAACATGCCTATAACGCATGTTAACGCGTACCAGCCGAGACTGGCAAATAAGTCGGTAACGTTTTCAACCGACAGTATATGCGGTAACACGAGAAAAAAAACGGCGATCGGCGTCATCTGTATTAAGATTACCGTTATACCCATAATCATTTCGAGAAATGCTTTGAAAAAGTCTAGCAATGGTTTACCGTCTTCTTCCTTCATCTGACCTATTATTATGCCAAAAGGGATTGCGAACATAATTAATCCGATTATATTGGGAGCCGAAGCATAAGTGGAGCTTATATCCCACTGATATACTCCAGTCGTGTTGATTAGCGATTCATTTTCCGGTGGTATTAATACGGTCTGATATGTTTGATAACAGGCCACTATTATATTGTCGGGAAATAAATTTCTGTTTCAATGATATCAATGAACCGAAAATATTAATAATGCGAATTAACATAATTAATTTTGGGAAACAAAAAATATTAAACCTAATGAAATCTAAAATTGTATCCTCATTTGTTGACTGAAGATGATTGTTATCGTCATTTGGTAGTTTGTGCGTGGCTCTGGAACCAGGTTTTATAGTTACCACGAGAATAACGCCTAAAATCATGGCCACAACAGTGGTCAACATATAATAAGCGAATGTTCGCGTACCGATTTTGCCCGATAACTGTGCATCGATGTTAGCCATAGCGAACACTATACTCGTGAATATTAGCGGCACTATTAGACCTTTAATCATACGAAAAAATATTTCGCCCAAAAACCCAATATATTTTATCGATCGCCCTTTACTCCATTCGTCGGAATCCGTGTTTCGGAGAATAATCCCCAAAATCATGGCCACAATTACGGTAAAAATTGTGGCGAACGCTATCAGATTTTCGTCTAATATATTTAAGATAGTTTCAAATAATCGCTTATTTTGTACCTTTTTTTCAATGATCGTAGAATTTTGATTCACATCAATATGCCATTTATCCGGTTTATTATAACCAAAATTGATTTGTATTAATTTATAAAACATCGAAATCGATAAATAAGATGTCATTATGTGCACAATCAAACTAATGATAGCATTGTTTTTATATTTAATCACAACAGCCGATATAAACAAAATAATTAGCGTTGATAGTCCATAGAATAATGCTAATGATATGGAGACTAACCTATTAAGAGTAGATTCTGTGCACATTACAAAAATGCCAACGATCGACACAATAATTCTCACGCACATTATGATAATTATCGTTGTACTTTTGTCTCCTTCATTATTATTAAAATGTATACCGAATTCAATTATGTAGACTATTGAATCGATAATCGAAATAACGAAGAAAATAATTCCAACATATTTAACAAAATTAAACCAAGAATCTCTTTTCATATTTGTTGATTTTTTGCATCAAAGAATGATATAAAGTATTTATATTAAATTATTGAGTTATTAAAAAACACAAAATTGATACTGTATTTAAATCACAATAAAATGTCATGCGGTGTTTTATTAGATGGTCACGTGCTCGCTAAGCGTGTTATGTTTTAATTGGGTTTTATAAATTCTACCTATTATAGCAAAATACGCAATACAAAAGAATAAAAATAGATAACTATTTAGATATAGCAGTCTTAAAATGTCAATGCCTACTATTTTATTTTATTTTATATTTTTTTGATAAAAAATTCTGGAATGAGCACGAACATGTCAGAAGATTAAATTTAATGTAATAATATTACTTTAATGGCAAATTACAGTATATATATATTAAGTGAATCATATATATTAGAATTTTTGCGTATATGAGCAGTAGATTGGCTACATTCCAAGGAAGTTAGGGAAGGATATGTTGAAATAATAAATTGAGGTAAGTCACCAATTGTCATTAGAAGGGTGTCCAAGAGGGGAAGCTGGGCAGGGTAATCCCCTCTTCCATCATTTATGTAGATATGACAAATTGCTATTTTATTTCATAATTATCAGAATAAAGAGAAATTAAAAATTAAAACTTAAATTAAAATTTTGTATTGTTAAATTTTTTAATTTTCTGAAAATAGATTTTTCTTTTGGGTACATACTTTTGTAGCTTTAATTAGGTTATATAAAATCTTAAGTTAAGTATTAAAAGTTTTCTACCATTTTTCTAACGATTTCGATTCTCTAGTTATAAATTTTGAGAATACTTTAAAAAATCTAACATATTATACCACATATTTTCTCTTATCAATCAGTAACGTAGAGTGAAATGTGTATAAGTTTAGTTTTATTGCATTTCACTATCTGGAGCTGTTTTTATATAAAGCATTTAATTAATAAATTCTTTTCTTTTGTGAAACACCAAATAAAATTTTACTTTAAAAAAAATTCATGGTATTCAAACTTTCTTAATGTTATAATTTTATTGGTCCCATTTTTAGAAAACTTTAAACCCTAATTATTAAACGTTTCACACAATCACAAACATACAAAGAATAATCGTTGAAATTAAAATAGTAAGTTGAAAGCCCGACCCAATCAAAATTATCGAAGGCTGACAGACCTACAAATAAAATCGTTAATTAAACTTAATTGATTCTAAAACTTTATTACAAATTCTTCCATATTCCAAATTCAGTTTTCAAACATGTTAACTGAGTAAATTTTATTGTTAAAGTTATCATAAAGTAATCCAAAATACATTTAAACCACTAAATATAAAAAATAAAAGCCCGACGGGCCAATATAATAAATATAAAGCCCGACCTAACATGCAAGTCTACTTCGGTTGTATGTTGAATTTTATAGCAACTAATTATGTCTGAAAATTAATAAACCAGAATTATACTGTCGGAAAATTTTATTTTGAATTTTTGGGTAAATTTTAATACACGACGATGTAACGCAATTTCAAAATAAAAATTTCCGACAATATAATTCTGGATTATTAATATTTCAAACAAATTAAATGTAAATTATGAATTTCGGTTGTAGTAATAACCAAATTAATTTTGTGTTAACACCCCAATCATCTTCCATACGCAAAGCTAAGTTTTTCGCGATATTTTTTAAATATGTAATTATACATTAAATTTTTTATTATATATTAATAAACCGTTTTTATTTAGTTTTATTTATATAAAAATATAAAAAATTATATAGGGAGTTCTATTATTAAATGTTTATAAAGTATCCAGAGAATCGTGATAACGCGGTTTTTTGGGCTGTTTAACTGTTAAAAAGAGATGTTAAAAATTCTTATTAAACTGAAATTTAAAACCGAATAGTTTGCCCTAAAATAATAAACAACTTCATAATACCAGATAACCATTGCATTTTTTTCATTTACTTATTAGATTTTGTGTAGTTTAATCATGAATTAAAAAGTTTCTGAATTTTTTAATTTTGATTTTATTTTTTAAATTATTAAAAAATTTTAAATCTTCATAAATCGCCTGATGATGACTAGAAGTGTCTAGTAAAAATGTTGCGCAACTCAATCGTTACACTGTCGTGTATTAAACTTCACCAAAAAATTCAAAATAAATAATTATTAGCTTTTTAATTTTACAGAATAGACTATGGAGAAAGATAAGATCATTTAATTATGGTTCATGATATTTCGGTAATTTTGTTTGTTATTCTAGTTTGTAGATCGAAACCTGAAAAAACATGAATTACTTAGTTTATTAGTAAAATTTCTGGAAAAAATTTTAATTTTAATTCCAATGAAAAATAATTTACAAAACAAATAATGTAAAATATAATTATTAGGCTCCGATCCAAATAGAAACTGGGGCTATGATAGATTGTAAGTTAAAAAAGTTATTATTAGGACTTTTAAAATCGTTAATTAACGATTTAAACAGAATTACTTAATTATAACTATATATTACTTGATATTAATGATTGTGGATCTTAAATTCAATTCAAAATTTCAACGATTAACGATTCTAACGATTTTAAATATATCTAGCGATTTCAATGGAATAACCTTAAAATGTACTAAAATTTATATAAATTAAAAAATTGGTACAAAAATATTCTCATTTAAAATTTACTAAACGCGTTTGATGAAAGTTCTGGATTAATTTATTTAGATTAAGTGAATTATGAAATTGATAACTATCATAATCATTAGTTTCTGTATCTAAACATATTGAAGTCATCGGAGTTTTAGAATAAATTTATTTAATTATAAAAGACATAAAGACATTTAACATTTAAGTTACACACACAACACAATAGACGTGTAGCTACATC
The DNA here is from genome assembly GCA_034700185.1 of Phthiracarus laevigatus. Lineage (NCBI taxonomy): Eukaryota > Metazoa > Arthropoda > Arachnida > Sarcoptiformes > Phthiracaridae > Phthiracarus > Phthiracarus laevigatus. The sequence continues at coordinate 3,832 of JAQIXJ010001843.1, read as the reverse complement.
TTGACAAAGACTGAATTACATAGGCATAGCAACTCTTATATAAATCATAAATTTCCTATTACACAATATTAGTTATTAATAACATAAACTTATTTACAATTTTATTTCCTTTATTTACGAATTCATAAAATACTTGACTACAATATCATTATAAAGTAATTTTTATATAATAGTAAGGTTTTAAATGAAATAGTTTAGGATTTAAATAGCTATAAATACTTTTTAAATTAATTTAGTATCTAAAATTTCTAACGATTTTAGAACTTTTTTCTAACGATAAGCAAACGATTTGGCACTAGTTTTTCTAACGGTTTTCAACGCCGTAGTTATTATTTAAACTGAAAGAAATTTTGAATTCATAAAAAAAATTAAAAATGAAAGAAATTTATTACTTGTGTTAATAAATGTTAGGATAAAAACATTGACAAATATACAACTATTATATTTAAGCTTAAATAGTAGTGTAATATTGTTTTTTTTGTTGATATTGTCAACCCTGTGTCAAATGCGACTTAACTTGAATGTTGTGCAAATCTTTTTCACTCAAATGATGCACAACCCCAGCACCAAATGCGTCGCCCATAACGTTGAGCGCCGTACGAAACCGGTCATTAAACCATTCGACAACATAGAACAGAAACGCATCTTCTGCTGGCAGTCCCACCGCAGTTAGAATGATAATTAAGCCAACAGGTCCTCCCTTTTTAAATAGTACAAGGATAATAATTTAGTATTATTTAGGGGATTGAACAATAATTTTTTATCATCAAAACAAAGCACACTATATTAAAATTTAATACGTGTGTACAATGAGAGCATAAGCTGACAGGTAATGTTTTTTTATTAACCATACAGTTAATAATATTTAGGAGATCAAACAAAGATTTTATTATTAAAACACTACGCACTATATTTAAATTTTAATCCGAGGCATAATAATGAGATTAAATTTTAGACCATTACTTACTCCTGGAATACCAGCTGCGCCGACACTGGTCGCAGTGCCGATTATGGTAATCATGATAATCTGAATGGCCGATAGATCAATCTCACGATACTGTGCGATGAATATGGCGCCCATTGCTTCGTTTAGAGCTGTTCCGTCCATATTAACAGTCGCCCCTAAAGGAATCATGAATCGCACAATACGGCTGTCGAGTAAACATTTCTCTTCTAAACATTGTATTGTAACCTATAGAAGCCATTCATAATTATTGCCTTTATAAGATAAACTTATACAGTATATAATACAAACAAACCCTACAGGGATTGTTGCCATTGAAGATGCAGTTCCGAAAGCAGTCATCGCAGCCGACGACATTCGCAATAAATAGTTGAAAGGGTTTTTTCGAGTCATAATAAAGTAAATTAACGGTAAAATAATAAAGCCGTGAATTAGCATGCCTGAAATGACTGTTAACACGTACCATCCGAGACTGGCGAATAAGTCGGTAACGTTTTCGACAGAAAGTATATGCGGTAATACGAGAAATATAACTGCAATCGGGCTCATCTGTATTATGATTACCGTTATACCCATAATGGCTTCATGAAATGTTTTGAAAAAGTCTAGCAATGGTTTACCGTCTTCTTCCTTCATCTGACCTATTATTATACCAAAAGGTATGGCGAACATAATTAAACCGATTATATTTGGAGTAAAAGCATTGGTGGAGCTTATATCCCACTGATATACTCCAGTCGTGTTGATTAATGATTCATTTTCCGGTGGTATTAATACGGTCCGATATGTTTGATAACAGGCAACTATTATATTGTCGGGAAATAAATTTCTGTTTCAATGAATTAAATGATGCAAAAAATTAATAATGTTAATTAACCTATTAATTTTGTAATCAAAAAATAGTAAACCTGATAAAATCTAAAATTGAGTCTTCATTTGTTGATTGAAGATTATTATTATCGTCATTTGGTTGTTTGTTTGTGGCTTTTGAACCAGGTTTTATAGTTACCACTAGAATAATTCCTATAATCATGGCCACAACAGTGGTCACCATATAATAGGCAAATGTTCTAAAACCGATTTTGCCAGATAACTGTGCATCGATGTTAGCCATCGCGAACACTATGCTCGAAAATATTAGCGGCACTATTAGACCTCTAATAATTCGAAAAAATATATCGCCCAAAAACCCAATATATATTATCGATCGTTCTTTTTTCCATTCATCGATATCCGTTTCTCTGAGTAATATTCCCAAAATTATGGCCACAATTACGGTATAAATTGTGGCGAAGGCTATTAGATTTTCTTCTAATATATATAATATAGTTTCGATTAATCGCTTATTTTGAACTGTCTTTTCAATAATCGTAGAATTTTGACTCACATCAATAAGGCATTTATCCGGTTTATTATAACCGAAATTGATTTGCATTAATTTATAAAACATCGAAATCGCTAAATAAGATGTCATTATGTGCACAATCAAACTAATGATAGCATTATTTTTATAATTTATTACAACAGCCGATATAAACAAAATAATTAGCGTTGACAATCCATATAATAATGCTAATGATATGGAGATTAGCCTATTAAGAGTGGATTCTATGCACATTACAGTTATGCCAACGATCGACACAATAATTCTTACGCACATTATAATAATGATGTTTCTACTTTTGTACCCGTCATTATTTTTAAAATGCACACCGAATTCAATTAAATAGACTATCGAATCGATAATAGAAAATACGGAGAAAATAATTGCCGTATATTTAATAAAATTAAACCACAAATCCCTTTTCATGTTTGTTCGTTTCCTTTCATCAATGAATGGTATAATTTATTAAGTATCGAGTTGTTATAAATCATAAAATTAATACCATATTTTAATCATACTATCATGTAGTGTTTTATAAGATGGTCATAGTCGTATTATGTTTTTATTGTGTATTATAAATTCTAGCTATTATATCAAATTTCGCAATAAAACAGAATAAAAATAGCTAACTATTTAGATACAACGGTCTTAAAAATGTCAATGTCTAATATTTTATTTTATTTTGGATTTTTTGATTTGCTCTAACATGTCAGACGAATGTATCAAATTTAATGTGCTGCGATTATATTTATTACTTTTATGGTTACATAGAGTATATTAATTTCTCAAAGTGAAGTGAAACCTAATGAATATCTAAAATTATCATATTTTCTCAATTGAGCAGTAGATTGGCTCCATTCCAAGAAAGTTATAGGCTATGTTTTGTTGAAATAAAACCTTAGCATTTGCAGCAGCCAATTTCATTTGCTGTGAGACTCTTTTTATGTGGAATTAGGTTTGGGTAAGGCACTAATGGTGGGTAAGTAGCATTGGAAGACGAAAAATAAAACAAAAAATAAAATGAATAATTCTGATGAGTTTTGAATTAAGAAGTTAAACATTAGTATAGTCAGATTGTTATATATTTTATTTAAACATAAGTTCAATAAAAATATATTGTAAACTCTATGAGTTTAATTATTTGATTTATTTATCATTCTTTATATCCTTATTTTGAATTATTTTGTGAACATTAAATAATTTACAATCAACCACTAATTATTTTATAAATTATTTTACTATTTATAATCAGTGATGGACAACGCTCGAGCGGATGGCACTCGATGCTGAGCGTGAGCGGCGAGCGTTAGACTTTTGCCGAGCGTGAGCACTGAGCGTTGGGGGTCGAGCGCGAGCGCCGAGCGTGTAATAAAAATATTCTTAAAAAAATTTTTTCGTTAATTAATTAAAAATTTATGCTACAACATAGATGTAGCTCATATACAATTAGTTGTAGCTCAAAATTGATTGAATAAACATATTCG
>JAQIXJ010001842.1:0-18358 GCA_034700185.1 Phthiracarus laevigatus | reverse complement strand
AAATAAAATAAAATTAAGTAGATAGAGAATCGAAAACTAGCTAGATGTGTAATTAATTTAAATATTTTCCTATTCGCTAATTTAATAAGAAACGTTTAAGCGCTTATTGTACTTTAATTTATTTAATTTTCATATAAAATATTCTTATTCATTACTCATATACTTATTGTAATTGTTTAATGAAAATCTGAACAATATATTATATATCTCTTTAATTAATAAATTATATATATTTATCTTCCTTATTAATGATATAACGATGGCCTATGAGTAAAGAATTTACTTTGTTTATTTATTAGGGTCCACATGATTTTTCGCATTTCATGTATCATTGTTAGTTATTTTAAGAATAACTAAATGTTTTAATTTTAATAACTTTGTTAGAGCAATTTTTTAAATGAACAAATAATATAATTTAAGGAACTTTAATTAAAGTTTAATTCAAATAAATTCAGTTTTATAACTTTACCTGGTCCAATAACTGTAAAGGTCTAATAAAAAAATTTCAGACATCATTACTCCAATGCTAAACAAATCTGCCTTCTCATTGTATATATGGCCTTTATGGACTTCAGGGGCAATGTAATTCCCGGTCCCAATACCTTGTGTGTGTGACATTGAGATATTTTCCAAAAGTGTTGCAGACCCAAAGTCACATATTGTTTAATTAGAATGATGATGGTTTAATATCTCTATGAATAATCGGTGGATTTTGCGTGTGAAGATAATTAATGCCACTTATTCGTTCTGAAAATATTTTAAAAGTGAGATAAAATCCGACAGAAGTCAATCCAGTTTTTTCAGTTTGACATAATTCGGCATTTAGCTCATTAATCAGATGATCTAAACTACATTCACATAATTCCATTTGAATAAATAAATTAATATTAGCGCTTAAATGGAAGTTTTCTGAATCATCTGTAGTATCAGTTATACTATATCGGTATCGATTTTTATTGTATCGACCAATATCGACAACTTCCTCCAACTATGACGTTTTATATTGAACTACAAACTCATTTCGAAGAGTTTCCAAAATTTCAATTTCATTACTATTGTACCTTTTCTCTATTTAAATAACTAATATGAGTATACGTTATTAAATGAATACTGTTGGATATTTTTACTTTTTAAGCTTATTTTTTTCATCGCAAAATAACCACCATCTAAGCAGCTGTAAGCCATATAAACCTTGCTAGTACTTCCTTGACCTATTTTCGACGTCTCTATAAAGTCACTTTCATAACATCCATTTTTTAAGAATACTTATATGTATGCTGTGAATTATATAGAGATCCGTATTTTTCATATATATAATCCAAGTAATCATAATCTGATTTTTGTGGTGTATAGCTGGCAATATAATAACCCTTTTTATTAAGAAAATCACTTATTGTTCTAATTAGACATTCTTTCTTTGTGGTTTCATATTCTAATTGACTAACAAGCGACCAAATAAGTGAGTGAATAAATGAATTGTTTTCAGTATCCATTTCGATATTATAAGATTAATTTTATTTTAACACGTAACAATTTCGAAAATATATTTTAAGTAAGAACTAATTGACTAATAGTGGAGTCGGTTTTTCAATCAACATAAAACAATTAATAAAGTTCTGTTTAACAGAAATTTTATACTATAGTTTATAAGATACGTAACTCAACAGAGCTGTAAATAAAATACGATAATTTTTTGTCAAGAGCATGTGTGTATACTCATCAAATAAAAATTTATAACCCTGATAAAAACTAGAGAAACCGAAAAAACAATTTGGTAAATTTTACAATAGCTCACCGACTAGACTGCATCAGATCCCAGCTGTAATTAAACTAAATTTAAAGCATATTTTTCTAATTAATATAGATCTCTAATACTTATATAGTGCTTTGATGGGAAACTTATTAATTTTTATAGTTAAAATAACTTTACAACTGTTTTGTTATTTAAATATCTGTATTCTTTGTTAACTGCTTCCTCGTGTGCAGTAGTCTATTATCAATATAGTTTAGAAGATGTGATTATTCCTGTTTTATAACTTGTTTTTGAACGTTTGTAAAAAAATATATAAATTTTGATAAGAAAATTTATAAGGAATTTGTTGAGTATCAATGTAAGTTTGATTTTAAATTACTATCTTATAATTGATTATTTAAATGTGACAAAGTATAAATAGTTGCTATAAATACAGATGAGTTAGCAGATTACTCAATTCCTGCATAAATTAAACTTTTTCTATTTATAAATAAATTCTACAAAATTATACACATTACGATTTATTTATACATGTTAGTATCTATAAAGAAAACTTTAATCAAAAACAAATGCTAGTCTTAAAATTATTTCCCGTTCACCATGAACGCGTTTAAATGTAAAAATTAGAATATTAGAGCTATTTTTTTGTAAATTTAAAGATGGTTATATCAAACAGTTAGTTAAGTTTTAGATTATTTATGTACATTCACAAAATATTGTCCTCATTTTAATTAGGAAAACGAAGTATTGGCAATGGTTATTTTACTGGTTATGTTAATGTTAATGTTAATAGTATTTAGTAAAAGAAATTTAGAATTTTAGTTCACGTGAACTATTATCATAATAATTAGAGTTCATAATTAAGATTATATATATATATTTTTGTTAAATTTTCATAAGGTTATTAATTTACAAAAGTCATAATATAAAGTTAAAACGTTAACGTTGCTTTTCAACTTTTCAAAGAATATTTTAACAATTTTCCAACCTTAGTCAATGCAAACACAACACAATGTTTTCCTTTTTAACACCAAACGCAACTTAAGTTTTATTTAAACTCAGTCAAACGGTAATGAAAGTGTAAAATGTATATCAATGTATTAGATTTTAAGTTTTTAATATAGTCTATAAGATGTTCAACAATAAAGTGTTATAATAGATTACGCGAATGAAACAATGTAAAACATTTTAATTGCTGATATTAATACAATAACGGTGCGATAAACCGATTGAGCTTTAATAAAAATATATACTAATTATATTTTTAGTCCTAATTTCCTTTCTTATAATAAGTATGTGACAATGCGCGTAAGTATAATAGCCTTTTTATACATAATGTAAAATAATTTAGTAACCTATGAACAATCTCGAATTACAAAATAAAGTTAAATGAACTCGAAACTAATTTATTATTAATTTTAAAACAAATTTTAAAAATCGTTAGAATCGTTAAATTCGTTTACTTTTTAGCCCATTTATTAAAAATTCAGCTATTGGATATGGAATATCACTTACGGCGACTGTAGACTTTTTTGAAATTTTCGTTCTTTTTAACAAAGTCAGCTATTGGATTTGACATGTACAGAACAGGGATGTTAGGCGCCGTGCCACTTTTGCCTGTCTACAGCAAGCAACGGAAAAAGCGCAATTGCTTTAATTTTAGGGGTCTGTCTATAGCCTATTGAAAATGAATAGTTACAATGATTATGTAACTAATATTGTAACTATAAAACGAGTTCTCTGTCTCCGTTACTTGTTGTAGACAGGCAAAAGTGGCACAGCGCCTAACATCCCTGGTACAGAAGTGTGTTTCTGTATATTAATTAAGGATATTTTATTGTCTGTTGCTTTCTTTCTATTTTTGTTGATATTAGTATTTATCGTTCGTTTTTTCGTTATTAAACATCATTTAATTCATATCATAGAACACGCTATTAATCCTATTAATCCACACTCCGCGACTGTGCACTGCATAATACATTACAAAATGAGTACGCGACTGCGTTATGCGCGTCACTCTCATTTTTTTATTTCGACGCGCATAACGCTATTCAATGGCACAAGCTTGGCATGCATAGGATTAATAGGATTAATAGCGTGTTCTATGATTCATATAGTTTCTGCTACTTATTATTGTTTAAAAAAGTCACGCTATTGGATTTGACATCTCTGTATGGGTGTGAACACTGTCCGGCACTATCTCTTGTTATCTGTCGTTTATGGAACTATCGTTAAGTAATTACTAATTTTAGAATAATAGAATACAAAAGTTTAAAATTCTTGAAGATCCACGTTAAATCTAAGAAGTTTGTTAAATTTAAATTTAACAATATTTAAGTTAACATTTGTATCAAAGTGAGCGCAACACTAAAGTTTATTCTTTTTATAATTATTTTGGTTATATATTTCATACAAACTTGTTTTAAATGGAAATTTAATGTTTTAACAATTTCATTAATTAACGATTTTCAACGCCCTAATAATAATGCGAAATTAACTGTATAATTACAACAAATTATAAAACTACTACTTATAAATTATAGTGGGAACAATGGGATTTTCCGTTTTCAACAATTGGAGTCATTATTTGCTGACAAAAACTATAAAACAGTAATATTGCATTCAAACTAGAACAAGAATGAACGTTAATAATGAGCTCACTTTGACTTTAAATCTATTGTTGGCTTAAATTATTGATTTCTATTTTTAAATAAACAAAACTTTTAATTAATTTTATTTCGATAAAAGTTTTTATGTGCTTTAAAACATTGTTATAATTAGTACTTCAGTGAGTGTTAAGGATATTTTTGTTCATTCTAATTTTAGCTGTGTACGAGGTAACAACAAAATTGTGTTATAGATTAAATTAGGCGCTTGTTATAACGTGTTTTAGTATATATAGTAAGACTTCTGACACCAAAATATACTCATCTTTGCCCCGATATTATCCATTTTTGAACCGATTTTGTGTCGTTTTGACCAAATTAGCCCCATTTTAGAGCAATTTAAGCCCTGTTATGGCCCTATTAAAGCCAATTTTGTCCCATTTTTAGTGATTTTAGACCAAATTTTCGCCCACTTTTACCCCTATTTAAGCCAATTTTGACACATTTTGACTCATTTTTGACCCAGTTTTATTCATTTTTGACTGATTTATGTGATCTAAAAAAGTCTACAGTGTCACAGAGTTACAGACAGTTACAGAAATGTCAAATCCAATAGCTTGACTTTTACAAAGTGAGCTAAAAATCGCATTTCTGTTCACAATTATAATAATGGTCTTAATATTGAGTATCGGATCGTTTCGATTTTCTTAGTTCGCGTACGCAAACTACTTTGAAACCCTTCCAGTATTTGGTTTCGTAGCAATTCTTGATAATTCACATCTATCACTTTAACATAATGTTATCGATAACTTGTCATAATCTATTAATTGTGGTTAAATTAAAAGCGATTTTTACTGCGCTAAAAAATAACAACGAAGGTTTGTACAGAATATTGGCTGTATTTTCAATGGTAGAATGTCTTGACAATACCATCATACTAGAAGACCTCGAAGCTCGCTCTTTTTGGAAAGAATCGGATGGTGGTTATGTTGAGCATTGTATCAGTGCTTTTAGCGAATGGCTTGTGATTATATTTATGAGCATAACTATCACTTCGTTTGAACCCGAATTTAAACGATTTAAACAGCACAACGGAGGCATTATTTTTTTATCGGATAATAATAATATTTGTGACAATAATATTGAAACAAAAGTGTGATGTATTGCCATTATATAAGAAAACTTTTTAATTCTTTAAATATAATAATTTACTACACGCTGTATAAATATAGAAATATACATGAAGATTACATGATTAGTTAAATTAAATACATTTATGATATATTTTTAAAGAATATTGAAATCATTTTTGAAAAATTATATAAATTTAATTTTAAAATGATTTTTCTATTTCTGTTCGTACGCCTAACTTCAGGCAACAAGGATTCTGTTTTTATGTTTTTGAAATATGACAATTTTTGATTGCTAATTTTTTCTTTGTGTGTTTTGTTTGTCGGCTCCCTAGCTTTTCCGATTAACGAAAGAATTTAAATTATTTAGTATCCATTTGCTAACATGTGCGAATTACACTCATATTTTTGCAGATACGTGAATCGCATCGTCTATTGACTCCACGATTTTGCTTATTTTCGTTTTTTATACATATTAGGCGTCAATAGTCTACGATAGTCTACTCAAAAAGTCTTTTAATTAAATCAGTGATATGGGCGACAGTCCACACAAATAATAGGCATAAAGTCAAACAATTCGTGGCATACGTATAACATTTCTCTGCTTACCGAATATAAGTGATTGAAAATTTTACTCCACTAACGTGGAACGTTAATGGACTTTGAAAATAGCACCGGTAATGGAACGTTAGTGGAGCGAAAAAATTTTTATTGACCGTTAGTGGAACGTTAATGAGTTTTATGTCAAATTTTCAAAAATTCTTTAAAAAATAATACAAGTTTGTTAAATATATTATAAATTAAAATTATTCTTTATAAATAACAAATAATCTACATTTTCTGGAGATAATCTGTATCTTGTCGGTTCTAAAGTTCTACCACTCATACTAAAATTTCTTTCTGATTTAAATTGAGTTGCAGGTAAAGATTAAAATTTTTTAGCGACATTAGAAATGTTTGGATAAATATTTGAAAATTCAAACCAAAACTTTAAAAGATTTTAATGTAACACAGCTACAGGAATGTTTATGTCCAGAAAATAATCGTTTCTGATAAAACTTAATGAACCATTAATAAAACGTCTTATGGATTTGATTAATAAACGTGTATCCGAATGTCAGGTTCGGGTCGAGTACTCGACAGGTTTGTCGGGTCGAGCCGCGTTAGGGCTCAAATCCTTCGGGTACGGATCGGGTACAAAAATAGCTATGGATTTACTAGTCTATTATGGATAAGTAATATGCAAATTTTTGAAGGTTACGGAGATGTTTGCCAATAGGAAAAGTTATTAAAAAACGGAGATTTCAGAAGTTTATTTTTAAGATATCATTCAATATTAAAAGGGAAATACTTTCACCATATTCGCAGTCATTCATCAATGAATGTCTTTTGGGTATATATTTTGAGTTATATAGTTAATAATTAATTGCAATTACACACTTTATGTGAATGATGTCACCAATTCAGTACTTGCCACTATTGTTATCATTTACTATTATATTTGCATGTTTTTTCTCGTAAGTATTAATTACATTATATTTTTTAATTAGCGTTGAGACGTTATAGTATTATAATGAGAAGGATATTGGGTAACGTTAGCTTAATATTAAATATAATTTTTATAAAAATATGGATTTTGAAGTTAGTTATAAAATTTTTAGCTCATTTTTTAAAAATGTAGATCTTATGCTTTTGAAACTGTTCGCCTGTCTGTCTGTTTGTGTGTCCGCAGTCTTATTTTAATAAAAGGATTTCTCAAATTTCTTATTTTAATAAAGGGATTTGTCATTTTGCCAAATAGACTCGAAAACTAATATATTTGTGACATAAGAATGCACTTACCTATTAAAAGTGAGCTCTTTATAAAGTTATCATTCTTGTTTTAAAGTAATATGGAAATTTAGTGAATTTTAATAATATAAAAATAAAATAAAGTTAAAATAGGTAATTCATTTACTTTCAAGGTCGCGCAGAGAGCGTGGGATATACTTTATTATATACATAATACAATGAGCTGTGTTTTTAGCTCACCGTAGTAACCCCTTAAGTTCTAAATGCAAAATCGTTATGTAAACCGTTAACGTCAACAACTCAAGCTATAATCAGGGAGTGGTGTCAAATTGGTCACAGCTCAGATTCGGTAAAATTAAATATTTTTGAATTTCCTAAATTGAGAGGAGTCCGAAAATGTTGGTTTCGACCTAAAGAATATTCGAGTAATATGTTTTTCGGGTTTTATGGGTTCCAAGTTTGTTTTAAATATTAATCAATATTTTAATTAAAAACATTAAACTTGTTAGAGAATTAATAAAAAATAATTTATTGAATAAAGTTGTCTAAAAATATATTTTTATTCTAATTAAAATAAATACTCATTGCAAACTAGAAATTTGCTGGCAATGCTACGCAAAAGTTTCTTCTGACATCTATGTTTTTGCATATTGCTATTTTAACGAAAGTTTAATATATAGAATTTGTTCTGCATTTAGTTATATGTATCGATTACATGATCTAATCGGCTTGATTTGGCGAAAATATAATATTAAATTTAATTAAGAAGTTAAAAGTCATATTTCTTTATAAACCAACTAATAAAACTTATAAATTTTTTGTAAATACTAACAGTTACATATCTGCAATAATTCACTCACACGTCGCACCATTATTCCCATACATAAGCGATGCAGCATCTATTGTGCCACAAGCAGCCTATTTTACTCTTTTGCAATTTATTAACTCAATACAAAGTAAGAATTTTTTAATTATTTTTAATGGACATTAAACAATACGGTATCATTTAACGTAGCATAAAATTCTATACCCGCCCATAGTACTTTAAGGTATATTGTATAATTATAATATATAAAAATTACAGTAGGAATTATGGGGTTTTACCGTTTTCAACAAATCAAATCAATATTTGCGGACAGAAACCTAAGCCAACAGATAAGCGCGTTAAACATTAACATTGATAATGCACTGAAATTAAACAAAATCGCATTTATCCTCACAATAATATTAATGGTCTCAATATCGAGTACAGTGTCGTTTCGTGCGTCTGAGTTAATAAACATTCACCATCTATCAGCCGTTACGCTATTTGTTGCCGCGCCACTTGTTTTCGTAATCTTCATATGGCACTCGTACATACTGTTGCCTATCACTGGTTATAATCCATTGATTGTGGTTAAATTAAGAGCAATTTTTACTGCGCTTATAATTATTAGTGGGTTGGTATGCTTAATAAGTCTTGCATTTTCAATAGTAGGTCTTGATGACCATCTTGGGTTCAACGACTTTGAAGTTCGAGCTTTTTGGAAGGAATCGGATGGCGGTTATGTTGCACATGTTATCAGTGCTTTTAGCGAATGGCTTATTGTTATATTTATAAGCGCAGCCATCGCTACGTTATTGCCCGAATTTAAACGATTTAAACTACATAATGGTGGTGTTATTTTTTTAACTGATAAGAATATTATTAGCAGGAATAACAACGAAACAAAGGTGTGAAATTGAATACGAAATCGACGATAATATTTACGCCACAATAATTTAAACCAATTCCACTAATTCCAGCATCTTAAAAATCCCCAATAAACTTTTGTATTCCAACTTAAAACCACATCATATGTCTGCATTCTTGCTCCTGGATTCCAACTTGAAGTGGAAAACTTGAAACTCCTGTAACAGCCCTGTTCTGGTATTTCAAACCAATAGTCCTGTCCTGTTATGTTTAAGAAATATTTGATTCCTTTTCCGTCTGTCTCAAAACTTTCCTTTATAATTATCAGTTAGCTGTTATATATACTGACAATTTTTATGGTGAATTGAGAGTATTATAGTATAGTTTTAAAACACTATAAAACACTTTTGGTTTCCATTGCTGTCATGAAATTATTACTATATATCCAATTTAGCTCTTTAAAAAATAATATACAATATTTAAAATACATTTTAAAAGAGAATATAAGTGATATTTGTTCAAATTATTGCAATTTTAATGGAAATTGTTTTTAAAAATAATAAAAAATGTGTAACTTTATGATAAAAATAACATATAGTATAATAAAAAACAAATATAAATTACTTATTTATTTAAAATAAAAGATTATTAGAATTTCATCTAAAGCGCTAAAGTAAGAGGTGCCCGATGCCCACCAACATAAAGGTAGGGTAACGTCAAATTTAAACAGTTATTGTTTACTGTTATTTTAAATTATATTAAATAAAATTCACAAACCAATGCAAATTTACAAGAATATGAGAGTCAAGTAAAATAAAACAATAAGACTTTAAGTAATTTTATAACAATTTTCAAATAATTTTTTAAAGAGCTTTTTATTCTCAAATAAAAGCAAATCTATCTTTAACTATTCAACAAAGACTAATTCCTACCAATAAAATAAATTCTAATTTCATATTTTAATCAAACATTACTACCGTTATGTAGATGTCCAGAGAGTAATCATTTTTGATTACCGTTAATATAAAACTTAATAAACTATTTATGACACGTTTTATGAATATATAATAGCATCCAGTCTTTCGAAGGTTAAAGAGTTGATAAGCAATAGGAAAAATTATTAAATCATAGATTTTAGAAACTAGTTTTCAAGATATTAATCAATATTATAAAGGAAATATTTTCACCAGATTTGAATTTATTATTCAGTGAATTGATTTCCATCAATTACGATATTTTTTGATGTAAAAATTTTATAATTACAAAAAACATTATATTGTGAATGATGTCGCTTATTCAATTTAAGCCACTATTGGCATCATTTACCCCTATATTTGCAAGCTTTCTCGTGTGAGTATTTATTTCTATTATCGGAAGTTGTTTGTTGTGTGTTACACCTATTTTTTCTCGATTTAAAACGTTAAAAAAATTGTAATATTTTAATGATTTAACTAATATTATTGGATTTTGAATTTTACTTTTTAAATGACAATTTTATTAAAGAAATATCAGAAAATATTATATTAAATATTTTCCAAAAAAGGCCAAAATATTGGAAATAAGGGCAAAATTAGGCAAAAATGACCAAAATTAGAAATACAATGGGAGCGGCATCTGCAGATATTAGCTGTAAAAAAGGATATTTGTGTCCGAAAATAAATAAAAATCTGGTTAAAGCAAGCAAACCTTGGCAGAAATGGAAGAAACCTTAAGTTAAAAATTCTGTGCCATCTGCCACAATTTGGCGGTATTTAATTGATTTTTAGGCTCATAATGGTTCAAAACGCAGGTTTAAAGAGTCAAAATAAAATTCAAAACATAAGTGGCATCTGCCGCTAATGGAGCTGGTATATTATAAAACCGGAAATATTGAAATGGTTAGCGAGCGAACAGAGTGAGCGAGCGCTCATAAACTAACTAAGACTAACTACAAAGTCAGATATTATGACCGTATCGATTTTGTTTAAATAATATAAATGCTATTTTTGTCATTTATTAATTCTTTTTATAGCGCTATTTTTATATGCTATAAATGCTATAATGTTGACTCTCTAATGATTATAGTGGATTCGGGCCTAAAACATTTAATTTTTTTGGAGTCTAACACGAATTAATCGAAAACAATTGCTAAAATAGATTTTCTGATAACTACATTATTTTTCATTTTGCTAATTCTGATAAACAAAAATACATGTTTAAATTCATATTAAATCGGAATATTTAACATCTAATTAGTAATGATGAAGCTGCTGCAGAAACCGGATAATATGTTTAACCCTCCCCCTCGATAAATTGAACCTCGAGCATAAATTAATATTAAATCCTGAGCCCAAACCTCAACATTTTACCTGGATCCTTGTAATCGATTGTGAAAATAGAACTGTACGATTTAAAAGCGTTAATGAAGATGAAAATTCAAAGGTTTTAGGATCTTCAGCTGACTCACTGACTTGCATGAGAGCCACAACAACAGAAATCATTCCTGGTTTTTGTTCAAAGTTTATACCAGCGGCCTGTATTAAACGTGCAAAACATGTTGATTTTACAGCTGTTGTTACCGCAAATAGAGATAATGTCATCTTACCTACAAATGGTATCTACGAATTAAAAAACGGAGAAACTGAAATCTTCATTTCAAATATGGTCTCGAAACCAGCACAAATAAATAAAGGATCAGTTATCGCGAGATTTGAAAAAGTCGAGGATATAATTGATTTAGATGAGAAAAAAGAGTACGATAAAAGAGGAAACTTCTTAGATTCTAAAACTGTTAACACTCCTATTGGGAAAACACCGATTGGGAAAAGCCTTACTAAAGATCAAAAAAACACTTTGATGAACATGTTAAGAGATAATAAACATATTTTTGCAAAAAACAAAAAGCAAATTGGTCGAACAAAACTTATCAAACACTCAATAGATGTACAGGGTCATCCATCAATACATTCCTATCCGTATCCAACGTCTTTGTCTGAAAAACGCCTAATAAGAGAAAATATAAAGGAAATGATGGACTTAAAAGTAATTCGAAAATCATGCAGTCCATGGGCAAGCCCTATAGTCTTGGTCCGTAAACCAGATGGACCAATACGATTCTGTGTTGATTAAAGGAAAATAAACGCGATAACGAAAAAGAATGTATTTCCTTTACCGAAAAATGATGATGCTTTATCTGTCTTCAATGGCGCTAATTATTTCACGATTCTTGATTGTAACAGCTGTTTTTGGCAAGTGCCTTTGGAAGACAAGAGCAAACAAATTACCGCATTTATAACTCATTAAGGTTTATACGAATACGAGGTCTTACCGTATGGGTTATGCAACTCACCGTGTACTTATCAACGCCTTATGAATATGGTTTATGCTGGGTTGAGCTGGAACAGCGTTCTTGTTTACGTTGATGATACCTTTGTATTCGCTTCATCATTCAATAAACATATGGATAGGTTGATACTAGTATTTAAGTGCGTTTAAAATACTGGATTAACTTTAAACCGTCAAAGTGTTGTTTTCTCTCAACCAAAATAAAGATTCTGGGCCATGTCGTCTCGTCGAAAGGAATTAAAGCAGATCCAGACAAGGTTAAATAATAAGATCTGTTGTTGGAGCCGCTTCTTATTATCGTAAATTTATAAGGAACTTCATTAACATTGTGGTCCCAATGACACATCTGTTAAAAAAGAATGTTCCATTTTTATGGTCAGAAGAACAAGAATCTGCTTTTAATAAGTTAAAAGAATTACTTTGTACATCACCGGTGTTGGTTCATTTTGATCCTGAGAAACCCCATGAATTACGCGTCGACGCATCGGGTAATGGAGTTGGTGCAATCTTGATTCAAAAAGAGAGTGATGGTCAACATGTTGTCGAGAACGCAAGTCGTATATTGAATCCACATGAACAGAACTATTCGATTAGTGAGAAAGAGTGTGTCGGGATGGTATACGGTGTGAAAAAGTTTCACCATTGACTGGAACTAAGTTTACTATAGCCACTGACCATTGTGCTTTATGTTGGATTATGAAAAAGGAGTTATCACCTCGTTAAATGAGATGGTCAATGATATTACAGTGCTACGATTTCGACGTAGTATATAAAAGTGGAGTCACTCATAAGGATGCATATTGACTCGAGAAACCCAATACAGGCCATCTCAAAGACCAATACACCACTGAAGTCAATGGCTCAGCAACAAGACAAAAATAAAGAGATTGCTAAAATTAAAAACATTCTAGAAAATGATGTAGATACTTTTAACGAATATAAAGATTATGTTCTGAAAGACGACGTTTTGTTTAAAGTAGTCGAGTCAAGTAATGGACCATGTTTAGTTCCTTATGTTCCTAAAGAAATGAGAAACCTCGTTTTACGCGAGTGTTATGACGGTCCATTTGCGGGTCACCTAGGAATTGCCAAAACTTATGTCAGGGTTTGAGATCAATACTACTGGCCAGGTCTTAGAACATATGTTAACAAATATGTCAGAAGTTGTAATGATTGTTTAACAAAGAAGTCAACAGATCAATTACCTGCAGGTATGCTAATGCCGATTCAAGTAGTCGGACCATTTTATATGTTGGGAATTGACGTGCTAGACCATTTCCAAAGTCGAAGAATGGAAATAAATACATAATTGTAGCAACGGATTATCTGACTTAATGGGCTGAAACAAGGGCGGTTCCCAATCAAACTGCAGAAGAAATAGCAGACTTTATGATCGAACAGATCTTTTGCAGACACGGTTCTCCAGAAGTAATTTTAAGTGATCGTGGTACTTCCTTTATAAATAAGGTGGTTGACACACTAATACCGAAGCTTGGGAGTAAGCACGTGACTACTACTTCAAATAATCCGAAATGCAATGGTTTAACAGAAAGGATAAATAGAACTCTTGCGACAATATTAAGCATGTATGTCAATACATCACACACTGATTGGGATGAATTTTTAAAATACGCTACTTATGCTTATAATACATCAAAGAATCATGTAGCAAATATAGTCCGTTTTCTCTCGTATACGGAAGAGAGCCAATACATCCAAGCGAAAGCAGCTATGCAAAAACCCCGGGAATAACAAACGCTGAAGATTATGGCAACTTAATAACACATTATTTAAGGAATTCACGAGAGATTGCTAAAGAATCCATCAAAGAAACACAGGCTAAAATGACACAACGATATAACAAAGGTCATAGGGAAGTCGTATACTACCCCGGAGATATGGTTTATGTTTTTACACCTTTCAGGAAGAAGGGAAAGGCAGAAAAACTACTCCACAGACATTTGGGACCTTTTAAAATAATTAAACAGCGAAATACGGTTGTCTACGAAGTAGAATTAGTTACGGGGAAACTGAAAAGGGATATCGTACATGTTAGTCGTTTAAAGAAACAACTCCAACGTGTCCTAGAGTCAGATGAAGAGACAGAGATAATATCGGAGGAAGAGTACAAGAATGAAATTGAAAATCGTTAAACAAAACCTAAAGTTATTGACGATAATCTGAACCTGATGCCATACTTAACAGTTGAAGAACGATCTACAGAGCTAAAAGTCGTTGACAAAGGTTCAGTTATCGAAGATGTTGATGGAGCAATACGCTCACAACCACATCTTGAAGTAAGTCAGAGTAGTTAAAATCAAGACTCAGAACAAAGAAATGTTACTATTGAACGAGATGATGGAATAGCTTCATCCAGTAGTCCATTGACGTCGACATCTATCGTTGAACGATTAAGCAAGTTCGGACGAAAAATTAAGCCTCCTAAGAAATATGGTCTTAATTTATTTCAATAATGATCCTATTTGTGTTGTTTACGTTTGGGTGTGCGTCACTCACAAAGGTAGCACCAATTTTATGGAGAAAATTTGATCAACCCAATGTAAGCGGAAATCGCCGTCTATACCTAACGATAAGATATCATGATCCAAGCTTCGTGTTCAAAGATAGAAACCTGGTACTCAAAGCTCATGAGGAGCCTCTCATGAGTTGGCGTAAATCCAGTTATGTTGAACACTTCCTGCGACCTCTATCAGAAATGTGAAGTGGTGATAATCTAAATAATTTGAGGTCCTACGAGTATCTGAGTGGGTATAAGATAAATTGGACGCAGATACAAAAGTTGAAATACGAAGACTTTTCTTATAAAGTTAAAACTGAAGACAAATTTTCAGTTGCGAGAACAGACTTAAACTTAGTGGTCGGGCGCAAGAAGAGAGCTGTCTTTCTGGCTGTTGCTGGAGTAGTTGCAGCGGTTTCATTTTTGGGTTTACTAGCGTATTAAGCTATTAAAACTACACTCGTAGGTAAATATGTGGACGATTTGAAAAAGTTCAGAGACAATGCGTTGTCACAACTAGAAAAACAAAATGAACTTAATGAAAAAATTAAGAATGCTGTTTACCTTCTGGAAAAATCTATTCAAAACATCACGAAGTACGTGCAAGACTTTAAGTACTAGTTTGAGGAATTAAAGGGAATTTTGCCGAATGAAATTTATCTTGTCGCACATTTTAAAGCCAGTTTTTTGTTAGCAAAATCACAAATCGACGACATAGCTCACGATTTCAAAAGAAATATTTTGAATAAAAAGTTATTTGAAGATTTTAATAAGACATTCGACTGTAAGGACGAATGTCCGATAGAGTTCGGAAGCGCAGTGGATTGTAATATCGAAGCTAATCAAAAACTGTTAAACCTACAGTCTGTTGATATTACAGCTGTGTGAATGCAAGCTGATAGCTTTTTACTTGCGATACATCAGGAGAAAATGAGTATAGATTGCCTAATGGAATATAATGGTTATGAAATGGTCATTTATAATAAAACCAAGAATAGTATAATGCTATTACCAGGGAGCTCTAGGATTGGGTCAAATAATCTAATTCTAGCTCATACAATTGAGGACTGTTTAACATTTTAACATTTGACAATGAATCGAGTTTTTCAAATTGGAAGATTAAAGAATATTTGAAACTAAACAATAAAAACAAGCACAATATTCTTCAGGTTAAACACGCCCAAGACGATAATTATATTTATTGTTAAAAATATAATATTAGACTATTTGATAAAACACTTCCATGTCCTGATCATGTTTTTGTACTTCCTAAATCTGTTGCATTCAATATTGACAATATGGCATATAACGCGAAACAAATTCGACTTCGATTTGATTTGTCATTTGTTCCGGAATGGTCTTATAAAATTAACTTACATTTAAAAGATATTACTATTATCAGTGTTAATTTTGATAAACTACGTGAAAGTATTGACGAAATTGACTTATCTCCTCCTTCGAGTATGTTCTCATTCAAACATAACGAGTACTTGTTCTTCACGCTTATAACCATAAACATATTCTGTAGATTATGTTTCTGCAAATACACAATGAGACAAATTTGTATGCAAAACTACAAAAGAGTGATAGAAAGAATGGCCGCTAAAAGAGAAAGGAATCAGAGATTGATACTAAAACGGGAAGTGGCAGGTAGAAGTAGAAAATTGACTGGTCGGGTAACCGAGGAATTAGAATTGAGACCACATGAACCGCGGGTTGTAACGGGTAATAAAGAAACAGCTAATGGAAATGATGGACGACCTGCACCACGTGTGGCGCCAGAAACATTTTTTTATAACGCATTTCACGAATTATATAATCAACACAACATTATAATTATTTCTATTATTCTCTTATTCTATTGGGAGTTATTATTTTGGTTTATATTATTACGCAATACATAATAGCATTAATAATTTGTAAATTTAGGAAAATGAATTCATGAATTTATCAGTACCAGGGTGAGGATCGTTAACAACGTTTTGCCGAATTTTTAGCAGGAATTCGTTAACCACAAGAGTTATTACAAATGAACAGAACCTTCTCTGAATAGCAAAGTATCGGTATAAATGAAGAATGTGTCATCAAATGAACTGGACATCAATATACGCGACAGGAACTGGAACGCTGCAAATGCATTTTTTGTGGATGCCTTTGCCGAGATCCTCTAATGTGTAAGAAGTGCGAGTTAGCAGCGTGCAGTGTTTGTAATGATTTTGATGCAACAGATGTTCCGATAGGACACAATCCAGATACCACAACATATTCCGCAGTTTACATAGGATATACCAACACTTCAGACACCTTCCGATTGAGTGATACCAGATCAGATTACTTTACAATACAAGTTCACATGCAAGGAAAACTACCGTTGATAATAGAAAACAAAATCAACAGGAAACAACATTCATTTGACGACATCCTTCAGAACATATTAGACGCATACTACATTCCGAAAGAACAACAACACGCATATTGATTAGTCGACTTTATGTCAAGAATCTTATCGGCGGTAGATAAAGTAGAAAGTACTCTGCTTAGCGAACATAACGTTGTAGTTCTCCACAAAGATGAGGTCAAAGTCGGGGTTAACTTTTCATTTGTACTAACTAACTGTGCTACAAAGAAGAAGAAGAGTTACACAATCAACCAGTCAAATGGCCAGCTGTAACAACAAGAGAGCCTGAAATCAAACAAATCGAAGAGAAGAAAAGAATTTAAAGTCGTGTAGAAATAGTAAAGTCTAAACAAAAAGATGAAGAAAAACGGAGGAAACGACAGACAAGCGGAAGTGAGGAAGAAAGACGAAAGAGAAGACTAAGGGAGAATAGTAAATAAAGACATGGAAAGAGAATCAGAATTGAAAACAAACGAACCAGCAACCCTACAAAAAAACTGAAAACATTTTTATATTATTTATCAATGCACTTGGGATATTGCACATTTATACTAATCATATCTTCTAAGTGGACGTTGAAATTTCAGCGGCGGAGTATTATTATATTGGGAAAAATTAATTTTCACTTACCTGATGGAACCCAGGTGTTTGTGTGTTTGTTTGCGTTCGTGGCAGTGGGCCCTTAAGGTTTAATTATAAAACTATAAAAGAGAAGTGCGCGCTTCCTGTCTTGCTCTATTTCTTTCGATTATTTTTAAAAGTTGAAATTGTTAAAACTAGTAGTGCCGCAGCTATTGTTTAAAAGTAAAAAGTAGAAGTGCCGCAGTTGAGACGCATTTAAAATAGCTGATTAAAGTGAACGGGAAAACGCAGAGTTTAGGTAATTTGGTTACAAACGAGAGAATCAAATCGAAGATCACCGTCACCAGTGATATACCATTTTTGAAAAGGTATCTAAAATACTTGATTAAGAATTATCTAAAGAAGAACAATCTGAGCGAGTGGCTTCGAATGGTGTCCACATCGAAAGTGATAAACGAATTGCGTTATTTTCAGAGTGGAACCGAAACAGAGAGGAACCGAAACAGAGAGGAACCGAAACAGAGAGGAACCGAAACAGAGCGGAACCGAAACAGAGAGGAACCGAAACAGAGCGGAACCGAAAC